>JANBOI010000119.1:0-17771 GCA_027595825.1 Coemansia biformis
GCTCGCTCGAGCCGCGCTCCTTGTCGGCTAACCGCCGCGCCTTCTTGAGCAGGACCGAGACCAGGGAGCGGCAGTCCTCGACGACGCCAAAGTGGCGGGTCATGTCGGTCGCCAGTATGGCGCTTCGGATGCTGAACAGCATCCGCGAGGCCACGTCGGCCTCCACAGTGGTTCTGTCGCTGTAGACGGGGTCGCGCAGGTTCTCCACGTTGCGGAGCAGGCCGTGCTTCTCGATGCAGCCAACCGCCAGATCGACCGAGTAGCGCTCCAGGATGGCGTCGGGGTACCTTTGCGCAAGCTCGGTGTTGGCGTTCTTCTGGAACAGGTTGTTCATGCCGGGCTACAGGCGTGTGTGTGTGTGGGGGGGGGGTGCTCTGGGTCAGTGCCGCTGGCCGGCTCGGCATCCGCAATATATGCATCCGCAGTGCCCGGGGCGAGGCATTGAGGGGCGGCTATTGTCGCACAAAGGGCGCGGCGCCCTTTGTCCCGGGGGGCGTGCGAGTGCAGCTGGGGGGCTGCAATGGGCGGCGCCTTTGATTCACTCGGGGTGGCGCGGGCGGGAGCCCACATCAGGTGTCATGATGCAGGGCCCGGGCGCCGCCGCAGCGGGGCGCCGTCCCCGGGCCGGCTGGCTCGGGGACTCCCCGGTAAGCTCAAAGGGCTCGGCGGGCGCGCCGAGCAGACACTTACATGGCCGCAGTCGTGGCACAGTGCGCTGATCAGCAGTGCAGCAATGTCGTAGGAGGCCAGGTAGGCAGCAGCATGCAGGTCGTGCAGCATGTAGTAGAGCTTGACGACGACGTCGACGGCGTGGTTGAACGAGTGGTAGGGCACGTTGTTGTAGAGGGCCTCGATGTCGAGGCAAAAGTCGAGCATGCTGCTGGCGCTCAGCTCCAGCACGGTGAGCACGTTGAGGCCCTTGAAGATGGCCAGCAGGATGCCCTGCTTCGTGGCCCGCGAGTACGCCCACGGGCTGAAGCGGAGGCCGTCCGCAGGCCACTGCTCGTCAAGATACGAGTTCATGACCTACGGCAGCCCCTCCCCGCGCAGCATCGGGAACGGCATGGGTCATTTCCCGGTTTAGTAATGGCTAGGCTGTCATGATGTTACTACACATTCCCTTTTTGGGCCGGGGCGAACAATCACCGCGTGCAGGACCACAGGCTGATCGGTGCGGCCGAGCACAGGGGAGTGCCGCTCCTGGCCAGCCCGCACCAGCTCCAGCAACGGCGCCCCGGCGGCGACCCCAGCGATAGCAGGCGCAGGCGCTGTCCGAGGGAGAACGGCGCAGCCGGCACGTACCTTTTCGGTCTCCGTCAGCTCCTCGGAGCTCAGCCGGTTGTGCTTGCAGCACAGCATGGGCGGAGCGGGGCGGGGCAGGGCGCGCGGCCGCAGTGGGTCTGCAGGTGCAGGGTTGGTTAAAGGGGGGATGGCCGCAGAAAGAAGGGGCTGTGCTGGAGGAGAGTGGGGAAGGGAGAGGCGCCGGCGTCGGGTTGGGCGGACTGCGGGCGCTTTATATCACGCAGCCCGCGCCGAGGGGCGCGCCGCGTGAATGCGCGGCGGCCAGCGCGCGAGCCGCCAGGACAATGCGATGGCGGCGGCGGCGGCGCCAGGCTGGTCTGGGCGGCCTCCTCGTCATGGCCGCGGCCCAGGCAGTGGCCGCCCGCCGCGAGTCCAGGCAGCCGCGCTGCCCCCGCGCCGGGCCTTCCGAGAACCGGCACACGGCCCCTCCGCGACCGGGCGCGCGGCCCCCCGATCGGCACCCCCCGCGGCCAGGCGCCACCACCGCCGCTCCCTGCTGCTGCGCCACAGTTGGCCGCGTGCCCAGGTCAGTCGTGGCTTCTACGGCGCGGTGGGGGTGCACGCGCCACAGCAAGTCATCCACAACCTGCCCCACGCAGGGCTGATTCGCGACGCGATCGGCATGCATACGTGTGATCAGATCTACGCTCCGGGCGTGATGGTCACGGTAGGCCGCCCGTGCGCGGAGCCGGCGGGCGCCAGGGCCCCAAGCATGTGCCGGCCACGCGCGGGCGCCAGCTTATCGGCGCCCTTTCACGGCGGGCTTCCGAGGCCCGCATGGTCCCTCCTGGCGCCGGCGCCGGCGCCCGAGAAGCACGCGGGGCGTTGCTGGAGATAGCGGCGGGCAGCCAGTCGCACGCCCGGTGGCTGGCGTGGGCTGTGCGCGCGCCAGGCTGCCCGGCGCGCGCGGCCAACCGCAGGCGCCCCCCCCACCTCGAGCACACCTGCAGCTGGCTGCTTATCTCAATTTCTCCGGCCGCGTGCAGTATAAAAGTCATCGGGGCCGGCCCCCAGCCCCGCACGGCTGTCTTCTCGCTCGCCCCATCCGCTATTTTGTGCACTTTGCGTTTAGTCGCTGCCGCGTCCGCACGCCCCGCCCCTCTCGCCACCGCAATGTTCTCGCTTTGCTCGACAAGCAGCGCGTCTGCCCGCTCGGTAAGTTGCCTCTCGCGCACTCGGCGCACCGTGCGCACCGCCGCCGCGCCCGCGCGCGTCCCGGCGCCTGGGCAGCGTGCGGGAGCCGCGGCGCCGCCTGGGCCGCGGGATCGGCGGCTCCTGGCCAGGCCTCCCGCGGGTGCGGCCGCGCGGGACGACGCCGTCCGCCGCTGGGCGGTTGGGAAAGGGGCGCGCGATTCCTGCAACGTGGCAATATCCGTGTTGCGGGCAACCCCTGGCACCCCAGCCGCGTCCCTGGCGTGCGGACGGGCGGCGCAATCGGGTTTGGCGCGGTCCTGCTAACACGGCTGCATGATGTCACTTTTCGCCCACCCCCCGATGTAGGCTGGCAAGCTCGTGCCGGCGCTGGCGGCCCTCGCGCGCTCCAAGTCCACCACCTCGTCTGCCACGGTAAGTGTCGATCGGGTCCTCCCCTGCATGGCCTGCACTCTGCTCTGCTGCTGGGCCGCGCAGCGCCGTCGCGCCAGCTAAGCTCGCACCGCTCCTCCGCTGCGCCTACCCCGCCGCCCGTCTGTAGTCGCTCAAGCAGCGCGTCGCCGAGCTGATCCCGGAGAAGGCGGCCGAGGTCAAGGAGGTCAAGCAAAAGTATGGCGACCGCGTGCTCGGCGAGACGACCGTGAACATGGCGTACGGCGGCATGCGCGGCATCAAGGGCATGGTCTGGGACACGTCGCTGCTCGACGCCGACGAGGGCATCCGCTTCCGCGGCATGTCCATTCCCGAGGTCCAGGCGGCCCTGCCCAAGCCCGCAGGCGCGACCGAGACGACGCCCGAGGCGCTCTTCTGGCTGCTGCTGACCGGCGAGGTCCCGACGGCGGCGCAGGCCCAGTCGGTTACCGACGAGCTCAACGCGCGCGCGTCGCTCCCCCAGTTCGTCACCGACCTCATCGACCGCTGCCCCAACACGCTGCACCCCATGTCGCAGTTCGCGCTGGCGGTCAACGCGCTGCAGCACGACTCGCTGTTTGCCAAGGCGTACCACGCCGGCATCAGCCGCTCCGAGTACTGGGGCCCCGTCTTTGAGGACTCGCTGAACCTGCTGGCCAAGCTGCCGCTCGTCGCGTCGCGCATCTACCGCAACGTCTTCCAGGACGGCAAGCACGGCGAGATTGACCAGGCCGCCGACTATTCGCAGAACTTTGCCTCGCTGCTGGGCTTTGGCGAGAGCCGCGAGTTTGCCGACCTCATGCGCCTGTACCTGGTCATCCACTCGGACCACGAGGGCGGCAACGTCTCGGCCCACACCACCCACCTGGTCGGCTCGGCGCTCTCCGACCCGTACCTGTCGTTCGCCGCCGGCCTCAACGGCCTGGCCGGCCCGCTGCACGGCCTGGCCAACCAGGAGGTCCTGCGCTGGATCATCGACATGCAACAGTCGATCGGCACCGAGACGCCCACCGAGGACCAGATCCGCGACTACTGCTGGTCCACGCTCAACTCGGGCCGCGTCGTCCCGGGCTACGGCCACGCCGTGCTGCGCAAGACCGACCCGCGCTACATGGCCCAGCGCGAGTTTGCCCTCAAGTACCTCCCCAACGACCCGCTCTTCCAGACCGTCAGCACCCTCTACAAGATCGTGCCCGGCGTCCTCACCGAGCACGGCAAGACAAAGAACCCGTGGCCCAACGTCGACGCCCACTCGGGCGTCCTCCTGCGCCACTACGGCCTGGTCGAGCAGGACTACTACACCGTCCTCTTTGGCGTTTCGCGCGCCTTTGGTGTCCTCTCGCAGCTCGTCTGGGACCGCGCCCTCGGCTTCTCCATCGAGCGGCCCAAGTCGCTGACCACCGAGTCCATCCGCAAGATGTTTGAGAAGAAGTAGTCGCCCTTCCTCCCCCCATGTCCTCCGGGAGCTCATGCCCCACGAATCAAAGTGCCATACCACATCCCAGCAGCAGTGCCTCCCAGTCTCCCTGTGGGGATACGCGCCAACGTGACCCGCGCCAAAAGCCATCGCGCCGCTGCGCGCCCACAAGAGCGCAACTGCGGGGGGTGTATAAAAGGAAGCCTTGCACGCCCCGTCCAGCCCCTGCTCTCCTGCGCCCGTTCCCGTGCTGCGTGCCCCCCTCGCACATCCCGTCCACCGGCCGACGTCCAGGAGCAGACCACACGCATAGCGCGCCAGCGGACAGAGCAGAGGCCACAGCCCTTGCGCCGCCGATGCCGTCGTACTTTGAGCTGTATCGGAAGAGCACGCTCGGAATCGCGCTGACAGACTCGCTGGATGACCTGATCCAGGCCGGACACATTACGCCGCAGCTGGCCATCCAGGTGCTGGAGCAGTTCGACAAGAGCATCGCGCTGGCGCTGTCGACAAAAGTCAAGACCAAGGCCGTGATCAAGGGCAACCTGCGCATATACCGGTTCTGTGATGATGTGTGGACGTTTACAATCAAGGACCCGACATTCAAGTTTGAACATGAGACGGCAACCGCAGACAAGATCAAGATTGTTGCGTGCAATGCCAAACGGACAGGCGAGTAGGCAGGCAAGTCGCCCGTTGCCGCCTGCGCACGGCGCTGCCCCCGCCTAGCTCCGTGCACCACTGCTACTGGTTGCACAGCGTGATGACCTAGCAGGGTACTATTTTTTTGGAGTGGCTAAGCTGGTTCATAGTTATGACAGGATGTCGCACCGGGCGGGTACACATGCATCTACCCATGTGCAGAATACTCGACTAGGAAGGGGGGAAGGCTGTCATTGATGTGGCCTGCTTTCTACTAGCGAAGGGCGGCTACAAGCGAGGCGGCCCTCCTGGCAGGCTGGTCTGGCCTGTTGCCGCGGCCGCACGGCGACCACGGAAGATGCCGAGCAGGCCGCCGCTGCGCCGCCAGTGCCGGATCCAGTGGACGCCGAGCGTGAGCATGAACCCCTGGAGGAACGGAACAGCCATCGAGTCGACAAGCAGCCGCACCCACCACGGCCGCTTGCTGGGTGGCTGCGCAGAGTAGGTGACCAGCTGGCCGCCAGGCCTGGGGTCCCTGCCGAGTCGCGCCTGTGTCGGGTACGCCGGCGGCGGCGTCCGGCTGTGCTCGCCGCGCGCCTGCCACGTGCGATACAGCGGGTCCTCTGGCGGCACAATCACGCCGCGCAGCCGGGGCGTGCTGGCTGCCAGCGGCGTCGGATCCCGCTCCATCGAGCGCACGCAGGAAATTGGGCCGCGAATTGCCGGGCACAGCGACGAGGAGGCATGGGGGAGCAGGGGAGAGCCGCAAGGGCTTCGCGTACGCGCACGGTAATCCCCCGCTCCCCTGTGCGTGCGACAGCCCTGGCCGGGGCGGTCCAATGGTGTGGGCCCAGCAGGGCGCGCAGCCCGCCACGCCTCTCTCTCGTCCTGCAGCTCCTTTTGCCGGCCCGTCACCACCGCATCTCTTGTCAATCTTCTCCGCACGCTCGCACACAGGCGCCTGGGCGCTCCATTCAGGACCAGGGCGGAGCGGGCGGCCGAACGCCGGCAGACAGCAATGTACAACCTCCTCCAGCGGCTTAGCGGCGTCATGTCGTTCGCGGTGTCGGTGCTGATGGCGCTAATGGTGCTGATTGCGGTGACAACGCCCCTGATTCCGTCGAGCCCGACGCATTCGGTGGCCCTGCACAGCGTGAAGACAACGGCAGGGCGCCAGATGGACCCGTTTGACAGGACGTCGCGCGCGGCCGAGCACGCGCGGCTGACGTTCGATGTGGATGCAGACCTGTCATCAATGTTCAACTGGAACACCAAGATGCTGTTTGCATACATCGCGGCCGAGTACAGCGCACCTGGGTTTGAGACGAACAAGGTGGTTGTCTGGGACCGGATCATCCGCAACCGGCGCCAGGCCAAGCTGCGCCTGCGCAGGCACCACAACAAGTACGCGCTCAGAAACTTTGCCCTGACATTCGAGGGCGTCGAGGCGGCCAACCTGACGCTCTACATCAACCCGGTTCCGTACCTGGGCCTCATGTACGACAGGCCCATGTACAGCATTCCCCTGACGCTGCCGCGCGCGCCCGCAGGCGCTGCCAAGGCGGCGTCCTAGCGCGTAGCCCATTTACCAGCAGCCACTGCTTGCACAGCTCATTGTCCAGCCCCAACTGCAGAGCAATATCGTTCAAATGCAGAGGTGCTTCAGACACAACTCTAATGACGCAGGCGCAAACGCGAAACGAGAAAGAGACAAACACGTGTGCGCTGACGGGCGGCCGCCAGCCAGCCAGCCCAGGCGCACATGCGCACGCAGAATGGATGCAGAGGGGGTGGCGGGTGCTGACCCGCTAGTAGTCGTTGATGGACGGGCCCAGCGACGGCCGGAACCCTCTCGGCCCAAAGCTCTTCGCGTAGCACTGCTTGCAGAAGATGTCGCCGTCGCGCTCGGCGATCTGCAGCGAGCTGATGGGCGACTCGCACGACTTGCACTTGATGCATCGCCGGTGGTACTTGCGCCCGGCCGCAATGCCCTGCTCGGCCGCGTAGATGGTGGTGTTGCAGCGGGGACAGATGTCCGGCGGGGCAGCGCCCAGCCCGGCGACGGGCTTGGCCCTGTACGGCTGTCCAAAGGAGAGCCGGTTGCGCGGTGGCTCTGGCCGCGACGCTGCAGCTCCGGCCTGCGCCGCCGGGGGCGACAGGCCCCGGGCCCCGACCGCCGCCGACGCCGCTGCCTCGGCGGCGCTTCCAAAGGGGTTTCCGCCCGACGCCTCCCAGCTGCGCTGGGCCGGGCTCAGCGACGGCTGGCGGTAGGCGGCCAGCGACGACGGCGCACGCGCGTGCTCCTCGCTGCGGGCGGGCGGCGTGCGCGGCGTCGGGCTCGCGCGGTACGGCAGCGGCTCGGTCGACCCGCCAATGTTGTAGCCGCGCGGGCTGTAGAGCTTTGTGTAGCACACCTGGCAGAACGCCTCGCCCTCGTGCTCGGTCAGCTTTGCCGAGCTCAGCGCGGTCCCGCACTGCTTGCACTTGAGGCACATGCGGTGCCACGGGCCGCCCGGCCCGATTACCTTCTCCGCGTGGTAGATGGGCTTTGCGCATCGCGGGCAGATGTCCTTGGCTGCGGGCATGTTGAAGCCACGCCTGCCCGAGCTGAACACGCTCGACGGCGACAGGCTCGCTGCCGCGCCGCCGTAGCCTGCGCGCGGCGGCGTCTGCGGTGCCGCCCTGTGAGGCAATGCGGGAGCAGGGACCGGCCGCGACGGGCTGAGGCCGTGCTCGCTCAGCCCGTGGTACGCCTCTGGGCGTGCATTCACTGCCGCTGGCTGCGCGCCGGGCTCAATGCCCTTCTTGAAGCACCCCTTGCAGTATATGTCGCTGTTCTTCTCCATCATCGTCGTAATCTCCAGCCGGCATGCACAGACGCGGCACTTGAAGCATGCCTTGTGCCACGGGCCCTCTGGGCCGATAATCTAGAGCGCAGGGGCGGCGTGCAGACAGCAGGCCTGAGGCGGGTTAGCAACGACGCTGCGGGACAGGCCGGCTAGCAGCAACGGCGTGTGCTGCGTCTGCAGTGTACCTCTTCCGCAGCGTAGACGGACCGGCTGCATCGCGGGCATTTCGGCGGCTGCGAACCGAACGCCATGCTGCGCACCAGCCTTCGACGCTATGACAAGCGTCACTCCGCTTGGACTGCGAATGCAGCGTTCTTCAGACAGGAGCAGCCGCGCACAGCGACGCAGAGGCAAATTGAGGCGATTCCGGCGAGCGGACAGAAAGAGAACGAGAACGCAATGCCAGCACCAGCCAAGAAAAGGGAGCGCGAAAGAGAGAAAGCGGGCCGGTCAGGCGCCCTTTGTCGGCCAACGTGCCCCAGGGTGCACGCGCCCTTCCTTGGCACCCTCTCTTCCGCCGCCCGGGGCGGGGGCCATCTCCTGGTTGCGGCCGGCGGCCTGGAGCGTGGCCTAGTCGAGGCCGGTGGCCCAGAAGACGCCGGCCAGCAGCAGCAGCGTCATCGGCTGCCAGCTGACAAAGAACCGCATATATTCGAGCGCGGTAACGTAGAGCAGCTCGTGCCGGTCCCACGGATTCTGTTTGAGCGTCTCGAGATCGACCTTCTCCCGACAGAACGGGCACGAATCCTTCTTCCCGACCACGCACCAGCCGCGGATGCAGATTGCATGGAACTCGTGGCCGCACCCCAGCACATGCGTCGGCTCCACCGGCACGGGCGCGTCGCCAGTGCTCCCAAGCACGCCGTCAGCGCTCCCAAGCACGCCGCTGCAGATGCAGCACACCCCAGGAGCGAGGGCCTTCGTGGGCAGCCCGCCGCCGCCGCCGCCATAGCCGAGCGTGGCAGCCATCCTGTCCGAGCACAGCGAGACAAGATCCCGGCTAAGGAGCCCAAAGTAGAGGCCGTAGAACAGCGTCATGAGGCTGCTCTCAACGACAAATTCCGAGTCCGTCGCGCCCGGGATGGCATTGAAGAGACAAAACGCAAACAGCACCACCCCAGCGGTGGACACCGCGTACGACGCCTTGTTGATCAGCGCGACCCACTGGTACACCCGCCGCGGTGCCCGCGGGTACAGCGGCTCCCGCGTCGCCAGAAACAGTACGTAGGTGCTGACCCCCATATATCCGATCCACACCGCCAGGAACCGGACATAGCCGTTGCCAAGCGCAAAGTACGGCGGGAGCATGCAGATCGACCCGACGCTCACCAGCTTGTACGACAGCGCGTGCCGCAATCGCCAGTACCGCACGGTGGCCGGCAGCATCGCCAGCACAGCCACAAAGATCAGAAACATGGCCAGGTGCTGCTTCTCGTGTCCCTGGTGCGCGGCCGCAAACGCCCTGCGCTCTGCGGCCCGCTGCGCCTCTTCCGCGCTACCCTGGTCGCCGCCGGCCGCCATTTGGTGCAGAAGGAAGCGGATTCGCGAAAAGCAGATTCCACAGGACCACCATGAGTAATGCAAGACAAAGGGGAAGAGAGATGGATCGGGGCAGGACCCGCACCCCGCACGGCGCCGTGCATGCGCCCCACGCCGGCTCCAGCCGAGGCGAGTCGGGAGAGGAGGGGGCGTCTAGCGCCCGGCCAGCTTCACGCCAAAGACGTAGCCCTGGAGGGTCGTTGCTGCGATGGCGACGTCGTTCTGCCTCGAGATGGTCACCCGCGTGAGCGGGCCGGCCTCCGGCTGCAGCATCGCCATGAGCTGTGCCGCGTCCTTCACCAGATGCGACAGCGCCACAGCCTCGCTGCTCTTGGACAGCTTGCCCGAGGCCCGGGCAATCGATCCGTCCTCGCGGATCATCACCGCGCCCACGCTCCCGGGGACAGCGCACATGCTGTCAAATATCTTCTTCAGCTCCTACAAGCGCCAGCCAGGCTGTGCAGGGGAGTGTATGTCGACATATGGCGCCTTAGTATGCGGCCTGTCTCAGCTCGTGACGGCTACTGGTGCCGTCGCCACCGCCACTCCTGCCGCTGTTGCGTTGGGCATGTACTTGCCATGGTGCTCATTGAAACAATGCGCTAGGCGGAAGCAGGAGTGGGAGCCGTATGCCCAGTCCGCGGTTCGGCTTTAGCGCTTCACAGCTAAATGGCCTTGCATCGCGCGCGCGCTTCGTTATGGCTCGCGCCAGATTGGCGGTGATGGATTAATCTTCTGGCTGACGGATCAATGCGACGCCAGTGTGACGCGCGCGCCTGGCGCGCAAGTGTTGCTGTAACACACAGCCCACGCCAGCCAGAACGCGCTTTCCTCCTGCTGCAACTTCCATCCCTGCATCGCCATTGTCTTATAATACGCTGGCTTGGAGAGCACGCGCGCGCCCTGTGGCCCCCGAAATGTCGGCAATCCTCACCGAGTTCATTGGAAAGCTGCAGCTGGACGACGCGCCGGGCCTAGCCTCCAAGGCGGCCCAGCTTTTCGACCAGCTGGGGCAGCGGCTGTCGGGCGCGAAAGGCAGCACGCTGGCACTCTGCCGACCAGCAGCAGCCATCCAGCTTGCCTGCGAGCACCTGTCGATAGAGTTCAACGAGGCAGTCGCGTGCTCTGTCTCGTCAATGCAGCCGCAGGCGTACCGTTCGTGCCTCAAGGAGGCGCGAGTGCTGCTGGGTGTCAACAAGCACATCACGCTGGAGGAAATTGATGTGCAGTTTGGGCCGCCAGCAGGTATAATTGAGTATTCGCGGAAGCTGCTGGACGAGTTCCGGCTCACGCTTGGCGCGGCCATGCCCGTCGCTGTGTGTCGCAACATGAACTGGGGCGACTCGGCGTACATTGCTGGCGCATTCTTTCTCGTGTGCAAACACTTCAAGAAGCGCGTGGTGGCAAAGGCGGAACTGATCGCGGCGGCGGCGGTAAAGCCCGCTGTGTTCAACACAGCCGTCGAGAAGCTCACGCAATTCGGCAAGTCCACGCTGGCCGATATTGATGCGGGACGCGTGGCCGCTCCAAAGACCCCCGGGAAGCGCGTGCGGGAGAACCACCCCAACACTGACACCGAGGCCACGCCCACTCCGCGCACGCGCAGAGCAGCGGAAGTGGCAGTGCCTGACGAGATTGGCAGCATAGCTCAGAAGCGCGCGCGTCGCACTGTCGACGCTGCCCAGCCCGCCACCGAGCCGGTTCGCAGGACCTACACCACGCGCGGTCAGCTCGGGACACCGCCAGTGCTGAATACTGCACAGCAGCGGCCTGCAGACGCCCAGGAGACGCCCGTGCGGCGAAAGAGGGGCCGGCCCCCGATGACGGCTGTGCAGAGAGCCGCAAAAGAGGCCGTCAAGAAGGCGGCCGCTGCTGCCTCTCGCAGGAAGAAGGCCGCGGCGTCGCGCCTGCGGATTGGAACGGTTACAATGGTAAGTTTGCGCATTCTATTTCTCGCGAACCTGCGTGCCAGTTTGGCCCCAGGTACCAGTATAGCGACTGACCCGTGCGCTGCTACCACCAACTGGCCCTCGGCAGCAAGCTGTAGATTAAGGACCAGGACTACCGCACATCGCAGCAATATGCCGACTACCAGCTGTGGAAGGCAAACGTGCTAAAGGCGTAGCAGTGCACAGGCTAGTGCACATTAGGGCAACCCGTTACAGAAAGTTATGCTTGTAGTAGTCCCTGCAGACAGCCTTGACGTGGGTGGTGTTGGCGAGAAGGCGTAGTTGGCGTCGATTTACAGTGCCCAATCTCGGCCGCCTAGCGGCTGCCAGCTTTTCAACTTCGGGTGGTCCAGTCGTGACTGTAGACGATCTGGCATGGTCTGGCGGGCAGGACGTGCTGGGCGGCGATCCGCCACGACCATGCGAACTTATTATGTACCAACAGCCTGGCCGACTGCCGTGCTAGAGTGAACCAGGGACTGCTGGCAGGGCCCTGGGGAGATGGAGTCGGCCTCGCTCGGGGCGGCCGCCTCCGAGCTCTCTGCCAAGGCCCCCGAGGCAGCGCCCCCTGCCTTTGGGGATGCGCCGCCATCCTTGCTGCTGTCCTCGTCGTCGTCCTGCTCAGCGCCAGCAGCGGGCGGCGCATCTGCGGGGACATTAGCTATCGGCAGAGCCGTTGGCGTGCTGGCCGTGCGCGCATGTCGCTTGATGTTGGCCAAGAAGCGGCCGAGTTGCGACCGCGGCCTGGCACCAGGCGGCATCATCGGCATATCAGAGTCGGCCATGTCGTCCTCGCGCAATGCGGGCTTTGCTGCCATGCGCAGGATGCTCCTGTCGTCGCGGGGGTCGTCCAGACGCCCAGCTCGCGGCCTGCGCACGGTGGTGCGGCCGCGGTGCTGCAGCCTGTCCCGACGGCCATCTGTTGCGTGTTGGTCGCGGCGCGGGCTGCTGCGGCGCGGGGGCCGCTCCGAGCGCCGCCGCCCGTGCACTGGGCGACGCGTGCGGTCGTCGTCGTAGCCGTTCGAGTCGCTGTCCCACTCATCACAGTAATCGCTCGGACTCAAGTCCGAGTAGTCGTCATAGTCATAGTGGCTGTAGTCCCTCTCGTCGCGATGCCTGCGGTGGCCGCCGCCAGGCGTCCCGCGGCTACGCGATCCCCGGTGCGGCTCGCGCGGACGGAATTCACGCACGCGCGGCCTCTCTTCGTGCTCGCTTTCACGGCCATCAAAGCCGCGCGCGTGCTTCTGGCGCCGCTTCGGTTTGTGGCTCCGGGAGTCCCTCGTGTCCGCATAGCGCTTGTTGTTGGGCTCAGAGGTTGACGAGGCATAGTCGTGGCCGCCGTCGCGGAGTTGCTGGCGAGATTGCGGCCGGTGGTACTCCGCTTCTGGTCTGTGCGCCCTATAGTGGGGCTCGCGGGGTGCTTCGCGGTGGTCGTGGTACTCGTGGTGGTCGTGGTACTCTTGGTGCTCGTGGTGCCGGGGAGGTGACAATGGCTGGTACCTTGGGTGCTGGTTCTGGTACTGCTGTTGTAGCTGTTGTTGCAGCTGTTGTTGCAGCTGGGCTGGTGGCGGCGCCGCTGGCTGGAAGCTGTGACTGGTAGAGCCGCCTAGGCCTGGCATATTCTTCTTGGCCTGGCGCCGGCAGTCTGCCTCGGCAAGCAACGTCGGGCGCGTGGCGTAGTCTCTTGCGGAGAACTCCTTGACTTTGTTCAGGTCGCGCATCAGCGGGTTCTTCGACATCGAGCCCTTGCCAATGCCGTGACTGGGGATGTAGCTCATCAGTGACGCCTGCTGCTGGGCAATTGGCGCATGCGCCAGGCCACCGGCGGCCGCCGGGTGCGCATATCTAGCCATCCTCGATGGCTGCCGCGCCAGTGGCATCTCGGGGTGGGACATTGTGTGGGCCGCATCCATGGCTGGTTGGCAGTAGACGGGCATCTGGCTCAGCGGCGACGGCGTGTATCCGTACTTGCCGTGCTCTTGCTGGACGATGGTACGTGGCGTGTCGGCACCGCCAAAGGTAGTGCTGGAGCTTCCCTGCAGCGGCGACCGGAACATGCTGCCTGCGGCCTGAAGCGAGAGGCAACTCGAGGCCCCACGCTGGTATACCATCTGGTGGAGCGGAGAAAGTGGCTGGTGTGCAGCGGCGGTGTGCATCATCGCTGGAGCGCCAGCCATGGCGTTGATGGCACCGGGTACAGCGAAATGCGCGGGGCTCTGCGTTGGGCCTCTCATAGACATGGGCTGGCCAGCGGCACCCGGCCGCATGCCTGCGAGCATGTGGGGCGCCGCCTGCTGGTGCTGGTGCTGCTGCAACTGCCGCTGAAAGATGGGCGGGGCAGGGCCCTGTGCGGGGCTTGTCCGCATTGGCATCGCGTACCTCGCCATCTCCTCGTGGGCCGCCGGGCTCTGGGGATCTGTGGGGCACGCTACAGGTCGGTGGATGCCACAGTGTGCCTGCACCCCACGCGTGACGTGTTTAGTTACAGATGGCCGAGCCGTGCGCCCTCCTGCCCGCCGCTTGTCTGCCATGCGGGGTGTTTCGGGTCAACCGCAGCAGGCACACTTACCTTGAAACTGGTGCTGGTGCTGGTGCTGATGCTGGTACGCTGCAATTCCAAGAGATGCGGCTGGCGGGCCGCCATTCCCTGCCTGGCGTAGCCCACCAAGGGGCACAAGATCACTCTCGTCATCGACCTCAACCTCAGGGACAGCGCGCCTGCCAAAGAGCGACATCTTCCCTAGGGCACTGGCCTCACGGACGCGCTGGATCTGCTGTGCGCGCTCAGACAGCGCCAAGCCGCCCTCGGGGGTTGCCGACGCTTTCCCGCTGGCCAGCGACATGGCAGCCATCGAGCCTCTTAGCTTCTGCATGCCCCCGTCAGAGTCGCTGGTTTGAGAGCCATCCTTTGAGCTGGGAGTCCTGGCCGTCTGGCGCACAGCGGCAGCGTACGCGCTGCTCTGCAGCTGCACCTGCTTAGCCTGCTGGGTGTTGTAGTAGATGTGCTGCGGGGGCGCGTGGCCAGCGGTGGCTCTGTATGTGGCATTGCCACCGGCTGAGCTCTGCTCGGCAGCTCCCGCAGCCAGGGCGGCGCTGATGGCCGGCTGGCGCTGATACAACAGTGGCGGCTGATGCTGGCTCGAGGAGACCACTGTGCTTGCTGCTGCGCTGGCGCCGGGTGCGGCAGGCATCCGGTGGCCAAACTGCTCCATGAGCTGAACATTTACCGAGTCGCCGGGCACCTGCGTGTCTGGCGCTGCATCCAGGAGCTGGATTGGGTAGTCAAAGTCGAACACTGCATTTGGTTGGCCACCGAGCAGCTGCATCAGCGACATGTCGGTGGCACCTCCAAACCCGGGGCGGCGATCCGCAGTTGCCGCTTGCTGCTGCTGCGGCGGCGGCTGCTGCGGCTGCTGGCTGAGCTGGAGCCCGGCCAGTGCCAATGGGCGGTTATCGTCGCCGCCGGTGGGCGCATAGGTGCGGCCAAGCTCTAGACAGCTCTGCTGCAGGGGCGGCAATTCAAAGTCCAGCCGCAGCGCCGGTGCTGGTGCCGGCGGCAGTGGTGGGCGGATGTCCTCTGCGCTCGGCTCGGACGCCTCAACTTGGACCCTGGGGTCGCGCGCAGCCTTGGATTTGCGGAAGAGGCGCATGGCGGAGGCGCGCTTCAGCTGGTGCCTCCGACAGGAAGCACGAGGCTCTGCAGGCGGATTACAAGTGACTTTGAGACAATACAGGCCTACGATCAGGAGGGGGGCGAGGGTGGATGGGGCTGGATGCTGGGACGAGTGCTGGACGGAGAGGGAACAGCGCGCAATCGCAGAGACAGGCCTACTATTGCCGCCCGCCGCGCCAGCAGGCGCCATATATAGCGGCCCTGACTGGCAGCGTGGTGTGCGGGGGCGGTCGGCCACTGCCGGGTGGCCGCCATGGACGGCATACTCGCCCCCGCACTCGCGGCATATGCCACCCACGCGGCCCCTGTGCGCTGAAAGCATATAGCGACCAGTAACCCAATAGCGCCTGGCGTCGCCCACGCACGGCACGCTATCCCAAGCTCATAATAATTGCGAAACAGGCCATGTGTATGGCGGGGAAGAGGGTGTTGCGGGCGCGGGTGCCGCACAGGCCGTCAGCAGCTGCGCACGGCCCAGTGCCGTGCCGTGTCTCAGACGGCCGCTTCGATGCAGGGAGGGCGGGGGCCCGGCGGCCTGCCTACTCGCCCAAGGAGGGCGGGGATGCATGTTGCTGAATGAATAGGGGTAGTGGTAGAGGGCTACATGTCCGGCTACACTGGCAACTGGATGGAGTAGCGGGCGGGCACGCTCTAGCCGTGCATCGTCGCGGTGCCGGCGCCGTCCCATGCTACGACTCGTAGAACTTGTCGGGTATTGTCAAAAAGTATCGCTCCATGGCCTCGCGGAAGCGGTTCTTGTACTGCTTCGGCGACACGATGGTGGGGCCCTTGCCGCCGCCCAGGATGCCCGCCTCCTTGACCCAGCTCTCCAGCTTCTTGTCACAGGTGAACGTGCGGATAAAGTCGATGATCCCCACCACAAGCTGGTTGCTGCCCGCGTCAAACCCGACCAGCAGCGAGTAGTCCATTACGTTCATCTTTGACAGAAACAGCGTGTCGTTCCAGATTGCATCGTGCAGGTGGCGCTTCGTTTGCTGTCGAATGCAGATGGGTCGGTCGCGAATGAACTTTACCAGGTTCTCGTCCTGGAAGACCGCGTTGGTGCCCTTATCGTCGACCATGCGGTTGCGTTCAGAGCCCTTCAGGTCAAACACGGGGCTGCAGTTGCGCCCGTAGAACAGGTTCTCCATGATCATGACGTTCAGCTTGACCGGCTTGCCGCCCGCCGCGTTCGGGAGCGTCACGCAGCAGAAGCCAAAGATCTTGGCCAGCACGCTCGGCCTGTTGTCGCGGTAGAGCCAGTTCCAGTACATGTGCTCAAAGTAGGACGGCGCGAACTTTAGAAACGCCTTGGTCTCCGCCTTGGACACATGCTTGGCGATAAAGCGTCTGTCGCGGGTGAGCATAAAGGCGCTGCCGGACTTGCCGCCCTTGGCGCTGTACGGCATGCAGCGCGAGAGCGACTCGATGTAGCTGTCCTCGCACCCGTTGCACCGCCGCAGCGCCTCGAACTGCGCCGCATAGTACACCTCGCACGTGAACTTCTTCCGGCCAGCCGAGAACTCAAAGTACACATGTTCTTGCGCCTGCAGAAGCACGCGCTTGATGTCCTCGCCATCGTCTCTGGAGGGCGGCGCCTGGGAGAACTCGTTCAGCGGTGACCTCTCCTCAAGATCGTCGTCAAACGACTCACCAGACCCTGCCGACGAGGCGTCGTCTGCATCGTGCGCCCGCCGACGCGGGCCAACGTCGCCCCCGCTGCGCGCCTCCTCAAACAGGGCATGCAGGATCTTCCGGAACTCGTCGTTTAGGAGCGTGTAGGCGATGATGGAGCTGGGTTCGGCCTCGCGCACAATGATGGGGGACCCGGGCATCACATGCTCGGTCGGGCCAAGCGGGTACACCAGATCGAGCCCGATCTGGAATAGCTGCGACGTGTCCGGGGCCATGAGCAGATTCGATATCGCCTTCCAAAATGTGGCGATATTCTCTGGCGGAGATAGCACCATAGCGGCCGAGTCTCCACCGCCACCGACATCGACGCCCGACTCGGCGGTGCGTGTCCTGGTCATCGACAGACCAGAGGCAGCGGCGGACGACAACGCTACCGCCGACAAAACACCGCGTGGCGACGCATCTGCTGGTGTGTCTGCCGTGGTCGCGGCGGCGGAGGCGGCTGTCGACGTGTGTGGCAGCACCGCTGCAGGCCCGGTTCCATGATTGTTGAAGGAGCTCGCGTTCTCCGCATCGCTGCCCGTGTCGCTCTGGCCAAAGTGCAGGTCTGGCTCGTGCGGGTCCAGCTCATCATCCTCGGCTGATGACTCTCTGCGGTGCTGCGAATGCAGCCGGTGCAGCGAGCCCAGCATGCTCCGTGCCCCCGCGCGCGCCATGCCATCTCGGGCGTCGGCCGCCGACAAGAGCTGCTGGCTGCGTCGCGTCGAGGGCTGCATTTGGCGAATGGGCGAGCTGAGCAGCAGGTCCGCGGGCGATTCGGAAAAGTCTTCCGAGCCTGGCTTGCCACTGCGCCCGTCCATATAATGGCTGCTGCGGTAGGACCTCGCGACGGCGCCGCCAGGCGTGAGCTGCATGCTGTGTGTGTACACCAGGCCGCCGTCGATATCACTGTCGATGTCGCTGTCGCTGCTCGTGTCGATGGAGATCTGCTCCGACAGTGACGACTGTGACCTGGTGGCCAACGAGCGCGGGCTGTCCTGGTCGCCGACATCCCAGGGGTCGATGATACCACCGACCTCTCCGCGCGACAGGCGGCGGCTTTGCCGCCTAGTTGTGGCTCCTGCTGCGGCCCTGGAAGTGCTGTCGATAGATAGGCGCGGCGGAATCGGCGCACGCTCATGGAGGCGTCGCTTGGCGCTGGA
>JANBOI010000120.1:0-17768 GCA_027595825.1 Coemansia biformis
CGCATGGGCCCGGCGGTTCAACAACCCAAGAACTGGGAAGGGATATCGCGGAGATTGATCGGCTTAAGGGGCTGGTTAGCATGACAGCTGGCCTCCGCCTAGCACCACCAGCACCACCAGCGCTATCATTACCACCAGCGCTACCAGCACCACCAGTGCCATCAGTACTACCAGCACCACCGGCACCACCGGCACCATCAGCACCACCGGCACCACCGGCACCACCGGCACCACCGGCACCACCGGCACCACCAGCACGGCCAGATCGGCCGGATCGGCCGCCGGCGCATAGCCCGACCGAGGCACGCGCGCAGGTGCCGACGCGGGAAATGCCTGATCCCAACTCAGCAGTAAGCGCAAGTGGGAGCAGCAAGTTCAGCATCTCGGAGATGAGGTCCAAGCTTGTGGCGATGAAGAAGGACCAGGGCGCCATGTCGCAGAAGCTGACTGTTCTGGCGGAAAAGCGCAAGCAGGAGCATGCAGCGCCGGCAGCCAGCCAGCTCAGCAAAAAGATGAAGAAGGCCCCTCTTGGCATCGCGGTCACGCACACATGCCTCCAGCGGGTTTTCGACGCCCTTGCCAAGGCCACGGAGGAGCACATTGGGCCGTACGACTCGTGGTGCACGGACGTCCTCAGAACCATCGACAGCCACATCCTCCAGCCACTGGCCGTGGTTGACGGTGTCGGCGTTCCCAGCGCAATCTGCCCGTCGCTGGAAACAGACATCCAGCCGGCGACGTGTGAGAGCGGTGTGCCAGCTGCCACGCCCAGAACCGACGGCCCTGTTTCGCCTCCACTGGTGAGCACCGACCTCCTGCTTGCGGCGGCCAGAGAGCTCCCGACGCACAACATCTGCGTGCTCCGGACATACGTTCGCGATGCTAGGAACGCCCTGGAGGCGCTGCACAGCGGAGACAAGACTATATATGTGCGAAACACTGCGATTGTGCAAGCACTGCTCCCGGTCTGGAGGCGCTACGGGCGGCTGTTTGCGGCCACAGCCGCACCGGACGGCCCGCTACACGCGGTGCTCAGACTAGAAGGCGCCAGCCAGCTGCCCATCGACGACGGCCCTGCGCATGGCGGCGACGACCCTACGCACGGCGACAGATTCGCCGGCTACGCCATCACCCGAAAGGAGCGGGTCTTCGTGCTACGGCTCGTCGAGAGGGACCCTGACGACCTTCCTATCCTGGCCCATTGTATTGCGCATTCCCCACGACAAAGCGCGGCGAGCAGCCACTACAACGGCGGCGGATCCGCGACGCGCTCGTTCCGGTATTTTGATATTGCGGGACCAGCGGGCAGCAAGAGCGGCGCTGCTGGCATCGGACAGCCCAGCACCGAGTCCAAGTCGGGATCCCCGCGGAACGACGGCCCCAGCGACAGCGGCGGGCCAACCACTGCGGATGCGGCATGCACGGATGCGGCCCAGGACTTTTGGAAGGGGATTGCAAAATTCGACCGGCCGGTGATGGAGCACGAGATCTACAGCTACCTGCGTCAGCGCACAAACAAAGACGTGGGCAGGACCATCAAGATGCTGAAGCACGCGGTCCAGCTGTGGCCAGATTCGGAGAGGCTGTGGGACGTCTACCTCGAGCTGTACACGCGGCAGCGCGTGCCGCCCGAGGAGGCGGTGGCGGCGTTCGCTGACGCAACAAAGTTCCACCCGCACAGCATGTGTCTCTGGCGACGGTACGTGGTGTGGTGCGGCTGGAACGCAGCGCACAAGAAAGGCGCGGACGTGGGCGAGACCTTCCATATACGGCTGGCGATGGTGACGGCCATGGCGATCAAGCTCCTGGCCAGCGCGCCGGTGGCGGACCAAGCCGAGCAGATCTCAGCGACAGTGGCAGAGCTTATCATCTACTACTGGGACTCCCTGTGGCAGGGCATGATGTCTCCCGTCCTGGCCGCTGACGCTGGCAGCGGGCGGGGGTCGCACGAGCAGAACGTGGCGCGGCTGCTGGCGCACATGCACAACTGCCTGACGGCCAGCTCGCTCCCAGATCTGCTCACAGAGATATCCACCATGCGTCTGACCCAGCCCCCCGAGGAGGCGCCGACGAAAAACGCGCCGGGCCGCAAGTGGAGCTCGTCAAAGTGGGTGCTTGCGGGCCTGCTGCTGCCGCACCATCTCCTCGCCGTCGGCCAGGTGTATGCAAGCTGCTCCATTACTGCAGAGCACGTTCCACGCCCAGTGCTCGAGCGGCTGGTCGCGGCGCTGCACGCCAGAGGCAGCCGCCAGTCCGTATACTTTATCAACCTGGACAACTCTTCGTGGCGCGACAGTGCGGCTGCCGGCGACCGCCAAGCGCCAAAGCCAGGCGTGGCAACAGCGATCTGCAATGTACTGGGCGGGATCCTGCGCGGGCTGCAAAAGCCAACGCTCCCGCAGCAGCAGGGCCGCTTCAACGAGCAGACGCTCGGGAACTCCAAGGCCGTGTGCCTGGCATCTATCAAGGCAACGATAGCACAGCTGCAACAGAGCGGCCTGGCCGATGCCGGCTCACAGCAGGCCGAGTGCGAGCAGATCCTGTGGAGCATCCGGTCAGCGCCAACCAGCGGCGTGGATCTGCGGCGCGTGCTAGAGCTGATGGCCGGCAGCGACGTGTGCAAGTTTCTGCTTATTTCGCAGGCCCTGTGCACGGGCCCATTCCCGGGAGACGCGACCAGGGCCGCACAGCTTGTGGACCTGCTGTGGGACCATGCGGTGCTTGTAGCCAAGGACGCGGGCATTGACGCGGTCGCCACCGAGTGCCCAGGCGCCTGCTTGGCCGGGCTGGACGGCGAGGCGGACACTGCTGCGGCCAGCAACCTGCAACAGGCACAGCTGGTGAAGCAGCGCATCGCCGATACGCGGGCACTCTACTACAGGCTTCTTGGATATGCGGGCCAGGAGGCGCCCGCGTCGCTCGACGCACTGAAGCAGGGGCTCGCTGATATTGACGGCGCCAGCGATGACGTGAGCGTCTTCCGCGACCGGATCCGGTGCCGAGCCGGCGTCTGGACCAACATCGCGCTCGTCGAGATGCTCCACGACAATCAAAGCGCCGAAAGCGCGCAGCCCGTGGGTCAGTCGGCGGTCCCGGCGGTTCTGTGGCTACGCTGTGGATTGGAGCATCTTGCGACAATGGACGCCGGCAGCAGGGCCCAGGTGTGGGCGCTCCTGTTTCGGCTGACGATGACCCAGCGTCCGCTGGATGCCCAGGAGATTGCCGCAATGGGCCGCGATCTAGTACAGCCGACGGATGCCAACCCTGTTCAGACGACGCAACAGTGCTATGCGCTAGTCAACTTTGTGCTGCAAGCAGTGCTGCTGGCGGTACCGTCCGACGAGACGCTAGCGGCGATTGCGAACTATCTTGCCGCCGACGCGCGAGCAAACTGGGAGCTTGCGATCAGGTAATTCCGGCCGGGTCTGTGCATCCGTGCCCGCCGGCAGCCATGGCGCTGCGATTCAGATGCTGTGATTTGCGACTTATATAGGGAGTCCATGTGTCGGAGCGGGGACTGCTTGTCGAGCGCGTACTGCACAGCCTGCCCTGTCCCGCGACATCCCGTCCCTGCTCCTGCGTGCTCTCGATCTGCTGTGTCTGCCTCTGTGCTGTGTGTGATGCGACCGTGTAGGGTTATCGACCACGTGTGGGCGCATGGCCGCCCTGCGGTTGACACCAGAAGCATGGTGCGCCAGATGAGCTTTGTCGACCTTGGATAGCCCTTTGGCGCGACAAGGCTGGCAGAGAAGGGCATCTTGCCGTGCTCCCTGTGCACCGCATCAGCGTAGGTGGATCCCCCTTAACTTCCCTCCGCGTGTCGCCACCTGGCACGCCTGGGAGGAGGGCGCCCCATGTGCTACCATTGCTCTTTTTCGGGGAGCCCCATGGCACGCGGGTGTTCATGTATACGCTCTCTCTTCGTAGGGCGAGACATGTGCCATGGCCTGTGTCGAATGCGCAGCAAAGTCATCGAGGCAGGCTCGCAGCCGGTGCGTGACGCAGCAAGGTTAATTTTTGGCGGCAGTCCCTCTCTCCTCACGGTCCTACCGCCAGTCGATAGGTCCAGCGGCTCTTCCGGCAAGCCAGACAGCGTCAGAGTGCTCGCGCCCAACCAAGCGTGCGGGAGTATAGCTGACAACTGGAAAACAGGCATGTAGTAGTGCACTAGCATTGCGTTTTGTGTCACTTTGGTGCGGCGGCCGAGGCCAATACATCGTTGTCGCTATGAAAATCGCCTACTGCCGTGGCGCCCGGGCCGCGCTCCCAATGGTTGCGCACGACGAGGCTAGAGTCATAATGCGCAGCGCCTTGGAGCCGACGACCAGGCAATAGGTCCCGTAGGGGAGTGCGGCGCAGTAGCAGCGACGAGGAGAGGGCCTCGTGGCGTGGCTACTGGCCGCTTTCCGGTTGCTAATTATCCCGGCGCTGGCGATATGGCATGGAGCTGGCCACATCGAAGAAGCAGCCAGGCGTGTTTGCGCATACAGAGCCGATGAGGAGAGGCCCCAGCAATGCCCTAATATCGATGGCCGGCGATCAATAGAGACGGAAACGATGAGACCCTTTCTGCTTGTCCCCGGGTTCGGCACAGGGCGACCAGGACTGCGCGGTTGACAAGCGTACAGGTTTCGGGAGTGGGGGTAGTGGCGGCGGCTAGGACAGCGAGTGCTGATGGACGTGGCAGCAGAGAATACATGTCCGAGTCGAAGGCCCGGCGGCCCAGCACTGCCGCGCACTACTGCCCCGGACACTATCGGGCCATTAACACCGTGCCGTCTGCATGTCATCTCCAGTGCGCGGATACAATGGCGGGTGTCCGCCATGGCCGCAGTCCTTGGCGCCCGCCTGCTCCCAGCCGATGTCACCGGCTCGGTCACGCTTGACTAGTGCCCTTGACTGCGCCTCCGGCCCGCTGGTTTTAATAGGCACAGCCGCTGAGCGAGAGGCATAGCACGGGGGCCAGGAAACAGCCATCGTGCTAAGGTGTACGAGTGCCATTGCGCGCATTGCCCCCGTCCCCTTGACAGGTAGCGGTCGCCGTGTTTCAGGGATGGGGATCGGGGGTACGTGTAGTGCCGGATATTTTGCGTCAGTTTCTGGTCCGCCTGCGCGCTATATGTCATTGCTGCCATCTTTGGTGCATTAGTCGCACATGGGGGAGGCGGCCTGCCGGCACCGGCTACTATCCACGCCAGCCACCATCCGCGTCCGCCACTATCCCCTCCCTCTATTGCCCGCAGCAGGAATAATGCAAATGCTGCAGCCGGTATATAGTTGGTGGTCCCGCGGCACGGCCAGGACCTGTGGCTCCAGCACCGCCCGCACCACTGCGCAGCTCCCACGCCCACGTCCACGGTTATCTCTCTGCCATAGACTTGCAGGTGCACTGCCGCACATACGCGCCGTCTCTGCACGCTGGCACAGACACTTCCGGTCATGGATCCAGCCACCCTCCCGCAGCCTGCTCTCATGCTGGCAGAGCGCATGTGCTCGTGCCCCATCTGCCGCACAGGCACCAACAGCGACTGCTAAGACTCGTCGATGCCGTCTCATCGCACTCCACGCTCAACCCCCTCACTCCTCCACCAAAAGGCCCTCGAACGCAACGCCGCCGCCCGAGCCGACGACATTGCCAAATGCCCTGCCAGCCGCACGACTACGCTGTCGTATTTTTTTGCCGGGATACTCTATAGACATCCAATAAAGCACATCCCGCGCAGTTGCAGCATCAGCCGCGCCTGGCAGAATGTGGCCGCAGCCGAAGAGCACGCCTTGCCGTCGTTGTCTTTTCCTAGAAGCGGCATTGTCCCTTTCGCCGAGAGGCGGGAGTGGGCCAGGTGAGCTGGCTGTCCCGCTGTGCGGCACCGCCAGGGCGGCATAGGAAGAAATGCGCGCCCGCCCCTTCAACGCGCGAAGTGTACCAGCACCAAGCGGCCCAGGCGGCTCACAGTGGGTGAGTTAATCCGACTGCGCATTATCTGGCGATGATCAGCGACAAGTCTCCCGCTAAGCAGGCCGCCAAGCTGGCTTTGCACCACAGGGCGCAACATGCGTGGTGACTCAGCTCTGCTCTGTTACTACCCCGTCACCACCTACGCCGGCCCTCTCTTGCGCATCAAATGAACCACTCTTTAGCCGCCCGCTGCCTGGACGCAACGCGGCGGGCCAGCAGCGGCGCTGGGCCAGGGGCGCAAGCGCGCCTCGGGGCGGCGTATACACAGATGCACTCCTCGGATACAACGAGCGCGACGAAGCCAAAGAGCCCGTACGCTCACACGCTGAGGCTGCCGCAGACCGGGTTTCCGCTTAGAGCCGATGCGGCGCGGCGAGAGAAGCAGTTCAGGGACCGCTGTACGGATGCGCTGTACGAATGGCAGCTGAAGAACAACACTGGCCCGCAGTTCATCCTCCATGACGGGCCGCCGTATGCCAACGGGGACCTACACATTGGCCACTTTATGAACAAGGTCCTAAAGGACATGATCAACCGGTACCAGGTCATGCAGGGAAAGCGGGTTACGTACATCCCCGGGTTTGACGGCCACGGGCTTCCCATCGAGCAAAAGGCGCTGGCAACACTCAAGGACCGCGACCGCGACTCGCTGGATCCGATGGAGATCCGCAGGCTGGCGCGTAGCTTTGCGCTCAAGGCAGTCGCAAACCAGACAAAGGGGTTCCGCGAGTATGGCGTGATGGGCGACTGGGCAAACCCGTACCTGACGCTGGATCCAGAGTACGAGGCGAGCCAGCTGGAGGTATTCAAGGAGATGGTCCTGCGCGGGTACATCTACCGCCAGAACAAGCCGGTGTACTGGTCGCCGTCGTCGCGCACCGCGCTCGCCGAGGCCGAGCTCGAGTACAACGACGAGCACGTCAGCACGAGTGTGTATGTCAAGATGCCGCTCACGGCCGAGTCCGCAGCGCGACTTGGAGCGCAGGGTGAGGTGAGCGCGCTGGTGTGGACGACGACGCCGTGGACGCTGCCCGCGAACAGTGCGATTGCGGTGCATCCGCGGCTGGAGTATGTGTTGGCAGCGGTCACGGAGAGCACAGCCGCCGGGCTGGTTGAAGGCCAGCTGCTTGTTGGCAAGGACCGGTTGGACATGATAGCCGGCATGGGCGCCGCGGGGACAGCGGTCAAAGTGCTGCGTGTATTTACCGGCGCGGATCTGGCGGGGCTGGCGTACCACAGCAGGCTTCGCGGAGCAGAGTGCCCGATCCTGCTTGCGGACTACGTGGCCGGCGACTCGGGCACCGGGCTTGTGCACTCGGCGCCGGGCCACGGCAAAGAAGACTACGAGCTCGGAGTGGCGAATGGGATTGACGTGTACTCGCCGGTCGACGACTTTGGGCGCTTTAGCAGCGATGCGGGGCCGGCGCTGGCGGGAAAGGATGTCCTCGGCGAGGGCACGGCGGCAGTCCTTGGAATGCTGAGCTCGATGGGGCTGCTGTTCCACCAGCACCCGGTCACGCACAGCTACCCGTACGACTGGCGGACCAAGAAGCCCGTTATCCAGCGTGCCACGCCGCAGTGGTTTGCCGATCTCGCCGACCTGCGCGACAGCGCCTGCGACGCGATCAAGGGCGTGGCGGTCGTGCCCGAGTCTGGCCGGCGGCGGCTGCGGGCCTTTGTGTCTGGGCGGAGCGAGTGGTGCATCTCGCGGCAGCGTGTGTGGGGCGTGCCCATCCCGGTCCTGTACAATGCGAGGACCGGCGAGCCTCTGCTGACCGAGGCGTCGATCAAGCACATCATCGACATTGTCCGCACCAGGGGCGGGTCCGACGCGTGGTGGACGCTCCCCGTGGAGGAGCTTGTGGCGCCAGCGTACCGCGGGTGCGGCGAGACGTACGTCAAGGGGACGGATACAATGGACGTGTGGTTCGACAGCGGCAGCTCGTGGAAGATCCTGGAGGGGCGGGCGGAGCGCAGCACAGGCGCGTACGCAGACGTGTACCTCGAGGGCAGCGACCAGCACCGCGGGTGGTTCCAATCGTCGCTGCTCACGTCGGTGGCGGTGCGCGGCGTGGCGCCGTACCGGACGCTGGTGACGCACGGGTTCACGCTCGACGAGCACGGGCGCAAGATGTCAAAGTCGGTGGGCAACACGCTGGTGCCGAGCCAGGTCATCGAGGGCGGGCGGGACAAGAAGAAGGAGCCCGCGTACGGCGTTGATCTCCTGCGGCTTGTGGTGGGGTCGACGGACTACACGCACGACGTCAGCTTTGGGCCGACGGTGTTTGCCGGGTGCAGCGACACGATCCGCAAGATCCGGGGCACGGTGCGGTTCATGCTGGGCAATCTCGAGGGGTTCACAGGCGCAATGGCGGTGCCGTTCGAGGAGATGCAGAGCATCGACCGGTACGCGCTGCACGAGCTGTACCACTTCAAGCAGGCGGCGAGGGCGGCGTTTGACGGGTTCGAGTTCTTCCGGGCGCTGCAGGCGGTGAACAACTTTACCAACGTGGTGCTGTCGGCGTTCTACTTTGACATCAGCAAGGATCGGCTGTACGCATGCGGCGCGGACGATCCGCTGCGGCGGTCGACGCAGACGGCGCTGTACCACATCCTCATCAACTACACGACGGCGCTGGCGCCGGTGACGTGCCACCTGGCGGAGGAGGCGTGGGAGTTCTTTGGGCCGACGCGCCGGGCGCTCGGCAAGGACACATGGAGCGTGTTCCAGGAGCCATGGGACCAGACGGACGCCAAGTGGGACGACGCGGCGCTGGCGGAGGACTGGGCTGCGCTGCGGAGGGTCCGCGGGCTGGCGAACCGCGCGATCGAGACCGCGCGGCAGGCGAAGCAGATTGGCAGCTCGCTGGAAGCAGAGCTGGACATCTACCTGCCGCTAGGCTCGCGGCTCGGCCGGCTGCTAAGTGAGAATGGTAAGTGGGCGGCGCCGTCCCGTGCCAGGCGGCGGCGGCGGCGGGAGCAAACACGCTGCAGCGCACGCTGATCCATGTCTGCTGGCTGGGGGCGTGTGGGCGACGCTGCGCGATCTTGTAGAGAACGACCTGCGGCAGGTGTGCATCACGTCGCGGGCCAGGGTGCACGACGCCTCGGACGCGCGGCAGGCGCCCGGCGGGTACGCGGAGAGCGACAGCGTGGCGGCGTTTGGCGCCGAGACGGCCGTGCGGGTCGTCTGCCGCCGGTCGCCGCTGCACAAGTGCCCGCGCTGCTGGAACTTCCATGCGGCGGAGGGCTGCTTGTGCCTGCGGTGCAGCCACGTGACTGCGGCGCTGGGCTAGGCTGCCTCGGCACGGGCCGCCATGCCGATCGCCCCCCGCTGGCGTGGCACGAGGGTGGCGGCGGCGCCTACAGGGAGCCGGTCCCAGGGCTCCGGCTCTCGAGCCGTGAGCGTGTCGCAGCGGCATCGCGGGGCGGCCGCCAAGTCTCGCCCGCTGTCCGCAGGAGAGCCGGGCGATCTGTCTGGCGCGCAGCGGGGCGGCTGGGACTTTGGCGCCTTGGCTCCCTCTGCTCAGGCCGCAGCTGGCCAGCCAATTTGCTTTCGTCTGGGCCTCCTTTGTGTTCTCTTTGTGCTGAATTCCTCGTCTGGTAGTAGAAAAGGCCGCTTCGCCCGCCCGTCCTGCCGCGCCTTGCCTTGTTTCCTCTCTGCACCCTTCCTCGTCGGCCACTCGCGCACGCTCTATTGCCCGTTCGACGGCCATCCCCTACGCCTGTGCCTGGAGCGCCGCCGCGCAAAACTCCCTTGCGCTTTGAGACAGCCGCTTTGCGCTCCGTACCGTTCGTTGCGTGCGCCCACTGCCCGGCTTCTTGGTTCCTGCTGAGAGTCGCGCTCGCGCCTGCATCAGCAGGCTTCCGGTTCGCGGCCCTCGGTGCTCGCACACGAGCCAGCTCGGCCCCAGTCTCCGGCGACTCGCCCGGGCCTCTTCCCGGGGCTACTGCGATCTCGCCGCTCGCTGCGGGTTTTTTTGGCTGGAAGTGCGCTGAGCGCTCCTCCTTTCCGATCGTCGTCTGGCCACGAGAGTGTGTGAAAAGGGCGCTTCGCAGCCTTCATTCGCGGCCTTTGCTTCGCAACGCCGACCTCTCCTTATTGCGCCTTCAGCAGCCGACTCGACGCCGCCAGACACATCATCACCTTCGCTGCTGCCCAATTTCCTGCGGCTGAGCACAAGCGCTTGTTCCGGCTCGAATGCCCCGGGTGCTGGCCGCGGCCACGGCGATCCACGAGCCAGCGGCGCGCAAGCCAGGCGCAGTCCAGTGCTCAACGCCGGTAGACGACGTGGGTCTGCGGCAGCTGTCGCCGGCCTCGGGATCAAGCGCAACAATCTCGGTGGACGCTGCCGACCTGCACCTGCCGTCGATTGGCCCGGCGGCCGACCAGGAGCCGATGAGCGTGGTTGAGCTATCGCCGCCGAGCACCCGCTGCAACAGCGCCCAGTCAAGCCCCGCGCCTCACCCGCACCCTCAGCAGCAGTGGACGTGCGCGCCGCAGCAAACCCCGAATCGCAGGCCGCAGCCAGCCGCAGCCGCAGCAGCAGCAGCTAGCGGTCGTTGCGCGACGCCCGTTCACTCTGTAGCGGCAGTCGCAGTCGCAGACACAGACGCATCTCATGCACACAATGTTGAAGGCCGGCATTGTCCAGGCTCGCCGGCGGTGTCCCGGCGGACGGAGGGAATAAGGGCTGGGAGTATGGCGGGAAATGTCAGCCAAAACAGGGCGTCCCCGGATTGCCAGCCGACATACACGCGTGCGCTCGCACCGCAGCAGATGGTGGCTGCGGGCGGATGGACAAAGGGCCACACCAAGGGCATGAGCGTCCCCAGCATGGACTACGATGGCGAGGATCTGGCCGATGCCCTGGCGCTTGGGACTTCGCAAGACGAGTGGATGCGCGAGGTCGGCAGGCGCGCGGTGCTGCCAGCGGGCCTGGAAAAGCTGCTGACGGCGCAGATTCTGCACACGTACGAGACGCGGCTGTTTCCGTCGGCAGAGAGCATCGAGGTCAAGCGGGCGTTTATCGAAAAGTTTGCGACGATCCTGGTGACAGAGTTCCCCGAGTGGGAGGTCGACATCCACGTGTTTGGGTCGTCCGTGAACGGGCTGGGCACCTCCCGCAGCGACGTCGACATATGCCTGACGACGGAGCACCGGGAGCTGGAGGATATATTTGTGCTGAACAAGGCGCTGCGCAAGTACCATATGCGCACATATTGCATTCCGCGCGCGCGGGTGCCGATTGTCAAGATCTGGGACCCCGAGCTGCGCATCGCGTCGGACATCAACGTCAACAACACCATTGCATTGCACAACACGCGGATGCTGCAGACGTTTGTTGCGATCGACGGCCGGGTGCGCCCGTTCGTGATGGCCGTCAAGCACTGGACAAAGTGCCGCGAGATCAACGACGCCGCGTTCGGCGGCACGCTGTCGTCCTACGCCTGGGTGAACCTGGCCATCCACTTCCTGCAGACGCGCAGCCCGCCGATTCTCCCGGTGCTCCATCCGCCGGCGCCGTCGCTTGACGCTGACGCAAGCAGAGCCGCCGGGGAGGTTGACCTGTCCTTCAACGACGACATTGCCCGGCTGCGCGAGTATGGCCGCGCCAACACTGAGTCGCTGGGCTTCCTTCTGTATGCCTTCTTTCGCACCTACGCATACGAGTTCGACTACCGCCACCAGGTCGTGTCGCTGCGCAACGGCTGCTACCTGGCCAAAGCACAAAAGGGCTGGGACACCGGGCGCCCGGCGCGCATCTTTTGCATTGAGGAGCCGTTCTCGACGTGGCTGAACCTGGGCCACAGCGCCAACACCGTGTCCGTTGAGGGCATCCGCCGCGAGTTCCAGCGCGCATTCAGCATCCTCCGCGACGGCGGCTCATACGACAACGTCTGCGAGGTCTACCAGCGCCCACAGTATGACGAGTACGCGCCCGCCATGCCACTGACCTCGCGCGCCCGGGGCGACGTCACCGCCGTCCCCGAACTGCAGTCCGCCGTCAGCTGCCCAGCCCAGCCGGCGCCGCCACAGCAACAGCAGCAGCAGCACCTGCGCCGCACGCAGTCGACACAGATACACCGCCGTCGGAGCAGCAGCACGAGCACCCGGAGCAGCAGGCACCTGTCCCCGAACACCATGGACGGGAAGCGCCAGCAGCGGCTGTCGCACTACCTGCCGGCGCGCACCACGGCTGACTGCATGCACCCGGAGCAGCCTCATCACGACGCGCCTGGCGCCCCCGACATGTACTACGGCCAGGCTCTGTCGTGCATGTCAGCCGGCCCCACGGCTGTCGAGGCGGACTGTGCACTGTTTGCGGGCGGCTTCAGCCCAGACGCAGTGCAGGCGCCCTACGAGATCTACCACGGCCGCGACCAGCCGTGGCACACGCCGCCCGGCCATGCGTTTGCGCGCCCCAAGCGTGTAGACGCCGTCTCTCACGCGCCCAATGCCCACTCTGGGCCCTCCTCGTCCAGGGACATTGAGGCCCAGATCCAGCTGAGCTGTCGGCTCGCTCGCATGACCATGGCTGGCCGCCCGTCTGGCGGCGGTGGCGGCTGCTGAGGCGAGCCACGCCGTGCTGCGTACTTATTGCCCGTACATCCCCCCTTAGTATTCTGCTCGATGTTGATGTATCCTTGAACCAGCCGCCCATGTTCCCCCGTACAGATCGCCACCCGGCCCGCCGGACCACCGTAGCTTGCTCGCACAGGTCCACCACCGCTATCGCCAAGCCCCAATCCGTTACGTCCGGCAGCATCGGAGGCTGGGACGCGACTCCACCGTCTGGGGAGGTACAGCTTCTGGCCCGATGTGTTGGTGGCAGATCTGATGCCACAAGCCACGCCGCCCGATCTTGATGGAGGCGAGCCACCTCTGTTGTGCTTGCCGCCTCCTAGCGCCAGGCCCCTTCTTCTGCCATTTGCAATTCCCGCGTTAGCCTGCACCTTCTCACCTGGCGCCGCTTGCTGGAGACAAACTCAGATCGTAGTAGCCATGGACCCGCCGGCCAGCAGACAGCTCTTCGTCAAAGTGGACGAGGTCGTCTACCAGAGCGGTCCGTCGCCGGGCCGCGGCGGCATTCGCACCCAGGTGTTCAAGCACTCCGATTCAAACCTGCGGATTGTGCTGTGCAACAGCACCCAGCCGCTGTTCTCTGCGAACATTTACGTGCCGACGATTCCGCCAAACGACAAGGGCCTGCCGCACACGCTGGAGCACCTGGTGTTTTGCGGATCGAAGCGCTTCCCGCACCGCGGCTACCTGGACCTGCTGGCGAACTGCAATCTCGCGCAGGGCACGAACGCCTGGACCAGCTACGACCACACATGCTACACGTTCTCCGCGGCGAGCGAGCAGGCGGTTGCAAACGTGCTGCCCGTCTACCTGGACCACGTTCTCAGCCCGCTGCTCCGCGACGACCACTTTACCACCGAGGTGTACCACTACGACGACGCGGGCAGGGAGCAGGGCGTGGTCTTTAGCGAGATCCTGGCAATCGAAAACGAAGAGTACGAGCTGGCCACCTTTTCCCTGGAGCGCCTCATGTTCCCGGCCCAGTCCGCATACAGCCGCTCCTATGGCGGACTCACCCGCGATATTGCTGCGCTGTCGAACCAGGAGATCATCGACTACCACCGCAGGTTCTACGACGCAGACAATGTCACGGTGGTCCTGACGGGGCCCTTCAGCGAGCGTTTTGAGCGCCAAGTCCTGCAGACCATACCGCCCGAGATTATCCAGAGCAACGGCTGCGACACGCGGTCGCCGATCGACTGCTCGCCGCCGCCCGCACACCAGTGTCGCTCTAGGCACGTACCGTTTCCATCGTCGGACGCCGACATGGGCTCGGTCGCGATCGGATGGCGCGGCCCTCCCGCTGAAGACGTCGAAACTCTGCTGGCGCTGGACGTACTGTTGCTGTATCTTGCGGACGATCCGTCGAGTCCGCTGTGCCAGCGCTTTGTCGAGCGGCCGTCGCCACTAGCAAACGAGGTCAGCGCGCACATCATGCATGTCATTCCCGCTGCGATCGTCATGTACTTTGGCGGGGTCCCGTACCCGCAAGATGACGAGGCCGGCAGTGGCGGTGGCAGCCTATACGACGGCAGCGATGCCAACGAAGGAAGTGCGCCTGAAGAGAGCGACTGCGGTTCGGAGTGTGGCTCCGACGGCGAGGACCCTTGTGCCCATCAGACCGATGACCCAGATATCCCTCACCTTTTCGACGAAGGCTACTTCAAGGACATTCTCGTGGACGAGTTGCGTCGGATCCACGACACGCAGTTTGGCGGCGACGCCCGCGCGCTTGAGGATGCGGCTCAGAAGCATATCCAGAGGTCGGCCTTGGACATGGAGGATGATCCCAGCGCCACCCTCAACGAGCTTGTCGGCGTCGATATTGTCGCGTCCCACTTCTCCCCGGGACACCGAGGCCAGTTCTCTATTGGATCGCGGGCGCGGATGTTTGACGCCATTGCCGAGCTTGGGCGCAGACCCGTTCAGTATTGGCTTGACTTGCTCAAGAAGTGGCTCATCGACGGGCAGCTCTATCATGTGGTGATGGTGCCGGATCCCGACCTTGGGGGCCGGCTAGACGACGAGCGCAAGGCGGCCGAGCAGGAGAATGCGGCAAAGATCGGCGACAAGGATGCACACGCGAGCCGGATCGCGCAGGCGGCTGCCTCGCAGGTGGTCGACTTGCCGAGCGAGCTGCAGCAGGCTATCCCGCAGGCCGACCCGCTGCGGGCTGCGTATCTGCCACACGAGCTGGTCACGGTGGCACCACCGCAGCCGCTCGGCCCCGTATCGATAATTCAGGTCGTCAAAACGGAGACCACGCTGCCCAACTTGCGGCTGTGCATCCCGATGGACGCGCTTCCGGCGCCGCTGCGCCCGTACCTGGTGCTCTTCCATGGACTGATGATGTCCACCGACCTTGTGCTCCCGGCAGGCGTGATATACGACACCGAGACTGACCCTCTTCCCGCCGAACGGCGGGTTGACTACACGACAGTCGACAAGCGCCTGTCCGAGCTGACGTCGTCCAGCGGCGACTCGATCGGCATAGAGATGGCGACGTTCTCGCACTGCTGGCTTGGCGAGCTGTACTCCCTCACCATGCGTGTCCCAGAGGGCAACTTTGAGGTTGCGGTCCGCTGGATGGTGCAGGCGCTGGTGTTTGCTGACTTTACGGCCGAGCGGATCATAGCGACCGCGCAAAACCTGCTCAGCACGCTGCTCAGGACGAAGCAGGAGGGGGACACGGTGCTGGCGGCTGCGAGCACACGCCTGACGACCAACTGCCGCCCGGGCAAGCCCGATTGGATTGAGAGACATGTGAGCCTCTTCGACCAAGAGCGCGCGCTGAATGGGATCATCGACGCGGCCAAGAAGGACCGCCTCGACGAGGTCACCGGTAGCCTCGACGCCATCAAGCAGGCGCTGATCCACAGCCGCGGCGGGTTCCTGGCACTGGGCATCCCGTCCGGCGGCGACCACGAAAGCTACATTGCCACGTTCGCGCGCGAGTGGGGCAACTGCAGCAGCAACTACGCTGGCGGGCCCCCGGAGGCGGCAGCCGAGTCGTCCAGCTTTGCAGAGAGCGGACCGTTCCCCGTGGCGCGCGAGTCGCGATTCCCCAAGCTGGACGCGCCGCTGCTGGTGCACCTGCCGATGAAGCCGCTGCAGGCATCCTACGCCAGCATTACCATCGAGATGGATCTGCACAGCACGCCAAACGGTGTGGCGGACTTTGAAGACGAGCTACAGGCGCTCCCGGCAAAGGACTTTTACGCGGTCTACCTGCTGACGGCGCTCCTCCAGCGAGCTGACGGGCCGCTGTCCCAGGCAGTCCGCGGAAAGGGCTACGCGTACGGGGCAAGTCTCAGCACGCATTCGTGGACGGGAAAGCTGACGCTTGGCTTTTCCAGGGCGTCGGACGTGTCGCGCGCGATCTTGGCTGCGCGCCAGGTCATTGCCGATGTCGGCGAAAACTGGGGCAGCCACGTCAGCGACTTTGAGATCGCAATGACACGCTCGGCAATGGTCTACGACGAGGTAGCTGCACTGTCCACGCCAGAGAGCATTGTGCTGGCCTGCATCGAGGGCGGTCTCTTGGGATACAAGTCGGTGGAGCAGCGCGCGCGCTGGCGCAACGCGCACCTTGCAGCAGTGACTCAGGACGACCTCCGCCGCGCGTACGAGCAGCACATATCCCGCTTCCTGGATCCCGCGGTGCCGGCAATCACAGTCGCTGTGACCCCGCTGGACACGGAACTACTGCCCGAGTTGGGCGTGTTTGAGCGCAAGACGCTGGATGGTGTGGGCGCGTACAGGCTGCTGTGACATGGCTAGTGCTACACATTACAGATCTCTCTCTCTCTCTCTTGGTGGGAAGCTAGCTGTTGTCACTTCTCTCTCGTTCTTCCTGGCAGGACTACTATAATGGCCTTGGTCAAGCAGTTGGTGGCCGTGTCGCCTGGCAGCTAGCCCCTGGCAGCAAGTGCCAGTGGTGGCGCTGCATGGGCGGCAAGTCACCGTCGCTGCCATCCTCGGCCGGGTGCACAGTCGCAGCCTCAGATACTCCTCCTGCCCGAGCCCCTGTACTGCTCAAGGGCCTGTAGGCAGTTGCTGGTCCATCACACGTTGCGTGGCGTGGGTGTGTCGGCTCAATAGAAAAGCCAACAAGAGAAAGGAAAGAGAAGAGAAACTAGGGAACGAGGCGGCGCCCTAAATAGCACCCATGCCTGAGGTGCTTGCGCTTCGTCCGGAGTCAATACTCCATGGTTGTCGGTTAGCCCTGCATCTGCTACGACGCGGGAAGTGCACACAGAGATTTACATTCACTCTCGTGTATCCCCTCAATCTCTAAGCCTACTTTGCTTACGGTGATAAATATCGGCATCATTACCCGAGTGTTGTCGGCGGGATTAATGTAGGGGAGGATACCCTCGTAGCATCTGCAATCCGACTTCCAGCCACGGATAACTTCAGTGAAGCGCGCTGCAAACAGACATTGTCCATAGTTCACAAGAGGATCCGTCTCCAATCCCCATGAGACAAGCTTAGCTGTAATATTCGCATGTGCTTCTTCTGCCTTCCCGGTGATTAAGGGCTCTTCTCCAGCAAACTCGGGCATACTTGTAGTAAACTGAGCTACTGATAGAAGCTAGGCTGCGTTCGACAGGGAGCAGGTGTGCGTAGGAGTAGCGCTGGGCGACTGTTGGAGTGTGGTGGCAAGTAAGGAAAAGCGGGTTGTGCGCGGGAGTGGCTCAGGGTGGAGGAATCGTGATGGAAGGAAAGCAGAGAGCAGTGGCTGTCTTTTTACCCGCTTTTTGTGCTGGCCGTCGGCCGATATGCCAGCTGTAAAGGTATGAGGCAGGAATAGGTGAGGGGCGCCGTCGTTTGGCTAGGCTGGCAATTTGGTAGTGTGGCCTGCCAAGCTGGCAGCGTCTGCAACTGCCACTGTTCGGCTTTGCTGCTAGACGTAGACACCAGCTGCTCTGCCCCAACATTGCGAGTCGGGATGGGAAAGCGGCAAGGCGGGCCCTCCTTCCCGTGCTGCCCAGCGTGGTAGCCAGCTGATCTGCTTTCTACGAACCCCTACACAGCCGTGTCTGGAAAAGGAGGTGGCTCCGCGGACAAAGGGATCCACCCCCTATCCAAACATGTTGCGGCTGCGGGTGGCCGCCCCGGCGCACACAACGGCCATGAAAAGGCGGCCGGGCGGCAGTCAGCCATCACGCGGTATGCTGCGGCCGGCAGCGTGGGTGCAGTGTGGAGCAGTGTGGATCGAGCAGG
>JANBOI010000121.1:0-17731 GCA_027595825.1 Coemansia biformis
CTCTGTCCTATTCTGCCATTCTGTTCTGCCTCCTGCTGACACAAACCTCACCCGACCACCAATGCAAACTGCCGCCACATGATCCACCACCAAATGCCGCTGCCATCTGCCCGCACAAATGCCACCACACCTCTATTCTACCCTATGCCAATCTTTTTGCACAATATAGTAACTACCAACGCTTTTTTTTTGTTGCGGACAGGCCGCGACATCAACTTGTTCAGCAGAGTTTCGTAGACATACCTGCCTTGTTCTCCATTATCCCACGTGATGTGGCTCGATTGGGCATGCAAGCGTAGCGGGATCAACGCAAAGGCGCTTTGCACTGTTGCAGACGGGCTGCACGCAGGGCTGTGCGCAGCGGTGGGGGGTGGCTGCAGGTGGGGTGACTGCGCGGGAACGGCCAAGGGGACCGTCAATGTCCTAGAGACAAGTAGTAGTATTTGTGGACAAGGAGTCCGAGATGTGGAATTCCTGGGGAGCGGGCCTATTTATGATGGATGGTGAGGAGTGCCAGCAGCAGCCTCATCTGTGTCCATCGCATCCTCGCTGGGCAGCCACACATCCACACAGGGTACCACCATATTGCTTGGCATGTTCCAAGTGACAGGCATGGCAAGTTGCACTGCTACTGCTTGGCACACAATGGCACTGGTGGCTGCCACTGCCAGCTGTGGCTCTGGGCCATGGGCAGGCATGCCGGCGCTCTGGTGGCTCTCTATGCACTGGGCGGCCAGCCCACCCAGTGGCTTGGGATCACCCTGTGCCTCCTGCGCATAAAGCGTGGGCAGGCTTGCACACACCAAGTCAGCGCTACTGTCCCATGGCTGTGGCTGTGGGAGCAGGCCGGGGCATATGGTGGTTGGCTGGGCGGCAGGAGGGCATGGGCTCACTGTGCAAAGCCTGGACCGCCTGTGTGGCATGCGGGCTGTAGGGCAGGCGGCGCCTGCTGCGCTGCCCGCTCCAGGGCTTGCAACAGACATCTCTGCATGCCGCGCGAACACGTACCAGGCGCGCGAGCCCTGCAACTACCCGCTGCATCGCAGGTTGAAACTGTCTGCATACATCAACAAGAAACAGTCTGATGCCCGATTTGTGCGTGCCCTGTGGCGCAAATTCGGGAAGAATGCTGTGTACGCAATGGGCAACTGGTCGGCCCCCATGCAGCGCTACCATGAGCTAGTGCGCGGGAAGGGGATGCGGCGGATGATGCGTGAGCATGGGCTGACGGTGTATTTGATTGATGAGTACAAGATGTCAAAGTGCTGTCCGGCATGCTGCACGGGCATGCTCAAGCTGTGCAAGATGCAGCGCAACCCCCGTCCATACCAGCGAGCGAGAATGCCGACTGTCGATTGCCATGGGCTCCTTATGTGTAACAACGAATCATGCCTGGAGCCCAAGGTAGTTGATGGCCAGTTGGTGCCTCGCCGCAGGCTGTGGAATCACGACCTGGCTGCTGTCTGCAACTTTCGCCATATACTGTTCAGCCTGCGTGTGCGCGAAGCGATCCCCACTCGATTCCAGTGCCCGTCGGCAGCGGCAGCGGCAGTGGCCACGCGCTCATCGGCGACAGCAACTGCAGTGGCAGCGACCCGTGGGAGGGCGACGGCGACCTGCAGCCGGGCAGCGGCGACCACGCGCTCATCGGCGACAGTACCGGCGACCAGCGGGAGGGCGACAGCAACTGCGGTGGCAGCGACCAGCGGGAGGGCGACAGCAACTGCGGTGGCAGCGACCAGCGGGAGGGCAACGGCGACCCGCAGCCGGGCAGCGACCAGCGGGAGGTCGACGGCGACCCGCAGCCAGGCGGCAGCCAAGCGCCGCCGCAAGGACCCTCCTGCAACAACGTGAACACACACGCACAAACACTCCGGGCTAGTTATCGCTACGCCCAAACAGTTGTCCGATGAACCGCCAGCGAGGCGGGGAGGCATCAACATACGAGTAGGCCACGCGGTGCCAGTTTTTGGCACCATCACATTGTCGGGTTACTACTAGAGGTAAGTCTCCCAGCCGTGTGCGATCGACTGTGCTGCGCGCGCCGCTCTGGACCACAGCCACTCATACGCACTGTTCTGCTCTGCCGTTCCGTTCTGTCTCTGCTGCCACACGGCTCACTCCGGCCGGCGCAAACCGCTGCCGCAAACCACTGCCGCAAACGACGCATCCCGGCTGGCGCAAATCTGCCCCACGATCCACCGCCACACCCACCATCCGCCCGCGCAAATGCCACCACACACTGACGCAAACCTCCATTCTACCCCGGCCCCAACCTTTTTGCAAACTTCAGTAAGCAAGAAAAGAGAATCGTGGTACCTCTGTTTGGGCGGCCAGCCTTGGACCCCGAAAAACATTGGCACAGCACCCCCACCGGCCCACCCCCACCGCCAAACAGCGGCCATCCCCACCACAAAGCAGCAGACCCACCCTGCAGCACCGCACAGCGAGACTGCGGGATTGCCGGCCCCTCCTTTCCTTTGACACAGTAAGCATGGACAGAGGCGGGCACAACAGCGACGCCCATCTCTGGAAACAGCAGCCTCCCACTGCCTTTCCCAGAGAATGCGGACAGCGCCTGCCGACCGCTCTGCTAGCACATAATGCTAGATGCTGTCCCCGGCCAGCCAGCACACGAAGGGGCCGGCCAGCATGCTCGGCTGCTTGCAATCGGGATGGGGAGGTCTTTTTGGGAAGTCGCAAGCTTACCACCAACCAGCTTACAAGTGCGGGCACGCTTGGCCAGCGGCGTGTGTGTTTGGTGTCTTTGCACGGATATAAAAAGTAAAGCGCCCTCCCCTTCTCGCTCTACCACCACCAACATCCTATCCACCCTTTCACATGCACGCACGCACGCATACACACGCCACCGAACAACCACACACGCCGCAACGCCATGTCACCGCCTGTGCCTCCCATTACACTTGTCTTTATCTCTGCGCATTCCTCGAGCTCAACTGGTACACAAATCCAGGTCCAGCCTAATGTAGATGCGATTTACGCTGCTGCAGTTGGCTACTTCCAGTCGTGCAGTATCACTCGCGCGGTTCAACTTGTAAAGCTCAAGAGGGGTGGCGACACCATTCCAGTGTATCCGAACATAGATGGCCAGATTGCAGGTTGTGACGGATGGTTGGCCATAGTGGAGCCGGTGCTTTAGCGACATTAACAAGATGATAAACAGTCTGCTGAGTCGTCCTATGGACAAGCCACGAGCAGTGAGCCAGCGACAGCGAGCCAGCAACAGTGAGCAATCCGGTAACCACCGTGCACACGTGTGGCCGGCTGGCAGACTAGGATGTGTAGCAACATGCGACTACTAGCTGGGGCTAGCTCGCCTTGATACAAAGCCACTTCTTGTCGTCGGTTTATGAGTAAATGACGAACGGCCACCCCGTTGTGCAGCCAACAGCCTGATCCGCCATGGAGGATTTAGGCAAAGTATGCCGCTATCAGAGCACGATCGGCCTACTCCGCCAGAGGCCCCGCGGACTACTGTGCTCGTCATCAGCACACGCGTCATGTTTGCTTGCCGGAAGCAAGTTGCCGCGCAACGCGCCATGTACGACCTCTACACATGTACGCCTTGCGGCAACGTCTAGACTTTTGCTACTTGCCGGGTAGCCGCCGTGTCCATGTGCCTGTCATGCATCTTGTCGCCTACGTCACCACAGCTCAGCTGCTGCATGTCACATTGTGGTCATCTGGCCGGCCTTTGGTGCCCACTCCGGCCCCTTTCAATCCCCGCCCTTTGCAGCCGCTTTGCATGGCGCCGCACGGCGAGACTGCGGAAGCACGGCCCGCCTTTACATCACTGCAATTAACACAGCTGCCGCCAATAAAAGGGATATTCGTCATTTGCCTTGCATTGCCGAGCAAGCAAGCAGGGTTACTTTAGCGACACGGCAACTTTTCTGCTGCCGTCTGAATCTCCGAACATGCGACCAGCCTTCCGCCCTGTTACCACACCCAGTCAGCTGGCTGGCTGCCCCTGTCAGCGCACACATCGGCGTGGAGAGGCGCTCGACCGCCGGCAATGTGGGCGGGACGGCTCTTCTGATTAGCCGCGAGCCCGTCATTGGCAGACTAACAAGCAATTGCCGACACACACTGGCTGGGTCAACTTGGGCTCGCTCTTTGCGTGCGGGTATAAAAAGCGAGGCCGGCCCGCACCTCCTACCACCACTGCCATCCCATCCCACCAACACGCACGCCGCCCATCACTCAACTCGCATCTGTACACGCACGGATACGCTACAACACAACTCGTACAAATGATTACTCTTGTATTCACCTCGGCAAACGACTTGACCGGGGCTGGTTCGCAGCGCCAAGTCGAGCCTAACGCAGCCGCTATCACTGCTGCTGCAGCGACCTACCTGCTGGACAAAGGGACCATTTATGATGTGAGGTGGGTGACGCTCCAGAAGGACGGCAAACAGCTGTTTGTGGGTGTGGAAAACGAAGCCAAGATGGCAGAGTTTGACGGAGGTACAGCAATGGTCGAACATATAAAGTGAGACATGCCGCGCTCCGGACAAGCGGAACAGACACAAGACATGGTGTTCGAGGAGGCCGACACCGCGCACGAATGAAATGCCACCAGTCGAATGATGTAGCACCATGGCACACAATACTACTGTAGACGGCGTCATCAGAAACAATGCCGGGGCCGCTCGGTAGGAATAGATGCGTCTTTTCTCCTTCAAGTAATAACAGCTTACTACTCACCCGCCTGTGCCTCCTTTGCAACACACTCCCATGGAACACAGTACACATGCTGCATGGACAGTGGCACGATGTTAGTAACCACTGACGTCTTTTGCCGCTTCCCAATTATCTCTGGTGCATGTGGAATCAACACCACTCACAGCTCATCCAAAAGTGGCGGGTTTGTAAGTTCTAGCTTGCATCCAAGGCCGCCTGTACCGCGGCGCGGTTGAAGGCTCCATCGCTGAACGCAAGGGCGTTGGCCGGGGAGAACGGCCCGGCGACCAGCTTTACGCGCATGCTGGCAGCGGGGAGCTGCGCCAGCCACTGGAAGCCGGCCTGCTGCCCGGCCTCCACCAGGCGCTGGCGAATGTACTCGGCGCACCATGGATAGCTGCTGATGCTTTGCAGCCTGTACTCCTTCTTCATTCGCCGGGCGGCGGCGGCGAGTTCCATGGGCTGCGGGTAGACAAGAATCCCCAGCCCCGACGATGCGGACTGTGCTGCGACGCATACATCAATGACGGCCGGAGACGAGGCCAGGGCGTGTTCGAGCCGCTCGACAAGGAGGCGCCCTGTCGGGCTTAGCGCGCTCGCCAGGACGGTCTCGCGGCTGCCGATGATGTCGATCGTGCCATTGGGGAGAATCTCGCCATAGCATGGAAGCACCACCCAGCCGTCGTCGGGCGTGGCTGTGCTCGGGTCGTTCCACCAGAGACCGGCCACGTTGGGCCCACGTACAGCAACTGCGCCGCGCGGGTTGGGCTGATCTTCGGCCAAAAGGCCGGCGTGCTCGGCGTCGACAAGCTTGATCTCGTTGCAGGCCAAGGGCGGGCCGACATTGTGCGTCTCGATGGCCGTGGCGTAGTCGAAGAACTGGCCCGCCGTGGCCACGCCAGACGTCTCTGGGGGGCCAAAGACCGGGATGACCTTGGCGCCATGTACCGCGCGTAGCCACTCAATGTCCTTTGACGGAGTGCGTCGGCCATCGACATACAGCAGGCGCAGCCGCCCGCCCAGCGCGCTGCGGAAGTGGCGCGCGTACAGCAGGTCCCACAGATTCACCTTGGGGGCCACGCCGCGCATCAGCGAGTCCACGGCACAGCGATATCCAGACTCAAAGAGCCGGCGCTCCAGCCAGGGATACTGCTGGGTGTGGGTCCGAAACAGCTGCACAAGGTCGCGTGTAACCAGCGAGTTGACATATGTGAGCGTGGGCCGGACGAGGCACGCCTGGGCGGCAAACTCCTCCGCGTCGGGCGTTTCAGCGAGGCCGAGTGAGCATCCGCGCATCAGTGCCAGGTTGATAAGGGCGAGATTGGCCGCCTCCGCCATTGGTGCCACCGACATGAACACGTCGCTGCTCGAGACGGCCTGCGTCGGCGGCAGCCCAGATTCCAGGCCCGCAAGCGCCGCAAGCGCGTTGGCGTGGGTCACCGCAACGCCCCGGGGGCCGCCCGGCGCGTCGGCAGCGTACAGGACATAGGCGATGTCGGCGGGCGATATCTCGGGGTCCGCATCCAGCACGGCGCCCTGCTCGAGGTCGCCAAACGGGATGAGCGTCGCAGCGCCAGAGCTGCCTGGCACGCCGGCCACAACAATGTGGGCGAGCGCAGGCGCATCGAGCAGGGGCGCCAGGGTCGTGGCCAGCGCGGCTGTGGTCACGAGAACGGCGGAGCCTGAATGCGCAATGACTCTGGCCAGGGCCGCAGCTGGCTCGGAGGCCGCGACGGGGATGGCCACGACGCCGGCCTCGATGCACGCCTGGAATGCGACCACGGCCTCGGCCGACCCAGGAAGCGCCAGCACCGCCGACCTGGGCCGGGCCGCGCTCTCGCCAAGCAGGCGCAGCAGCCCGGCCGCAAACGACCGCACACGCCCGGCCAGCTCCTCGGACGACAGGCAGCACAGCTTGTCGCCGGCCACCATCCGCAGCGCATCCGGGCGCTGGGTGCGGCGTCCGGCGCGGAACGCGCAGCGGAGGTCCCGCGGCTCGTCGGGGGGCGTCGCCAGCAGGCGGGCGCCCTCGGGCGCGGACTTGGAGCGGTAGACAGGGCTCTCCCTGGGCGACTCGCGTACCCGGCTGACGGACGCCTGCTGGGCGAGCTGCAGCGGGTGGACATCGGGCTGGTTGGCCCGCGGCGAGTAGTAGTAGAGGTAGACAGCGGCGGCCAGGGCGGCGGCGGCCGCAAGCACGACGGTGGCCGGGTCGACGGCGGACATGGCTGCGCAAACGAGCCGGCAGCGGGCGCAGCAGCGGACGATGGAGGGTATATGAGAGCTGTGAATTCAGCGCGGAGCCAGCGGAGCCAGCGGAGCCAGCGGAGGAGAGATGGGGGCGGCTCGGCCATGGGCCGGAGGCGGCGACAGGTGGTGACACGGCCAGCCACGATCGGCTGGCATTGATGCCCAGGCGCCACGGGCGCCACGCTTAAAAGAGGCTCGACGAGCGACGCTGGTAGCCCATGCGCTTGAGCTGGTCCAGGGGCCAGCGCTGTATAAAGTCGATGGTGTACGGGTCCAGCAGGCCGCAGCGCAGGCGCTCGACGCCGGCCCAGGCGACCATCACGCCGTTGTCGGTGCACAGGCGCGGCGGCGGGCAGACAAGCGGCAGGCCGTGGCGGTCGGCGAGCCTGGCCAGGGCGGCGCGGACGGCGTGGTTGCTGGCGACGCCGCCGCTTGCCACCAGACACGTAGCAGCGACGCCCATCTCCGCGGCGGCGTGGGCGAGGGCCCGGCGGGTCTTGCGCTGCAGGTGCTCGGCGGCGGCGTGCTGGAAGGCGGCGGCGAGATCGGCCTGGTCCTGGCGGCAGGCGGCGCTGAACGCGCCCTGCTCGCGCATGCGCCGAATGCGCGTCTTGAGGCCCGAGAAGCTAAAGTCCAGCGACCGGGCCGAGTCGGACTTCTCCATCGGCAGCGGCAGGGCAAAGCGCGCAGGGTCGCCGTCGCGCGCCAGGGCCTCGAGGGCCGGCCCGGCGCCGCCGCCGTCCTCTGCGTCGATCCACGGGATGGCCAGCTCGCGCGCGACCTTGTCAAACGCCTCGCCGACGCTGTCGTCGCGCGTCGCGCCGAGCAGCGTGTGCTCGTTGACGCCGTGCACCACCAGCGACAGTGTGTGCCCGCCGCTGATCAGCAGGCACACGTACGGGAACCGCACCGCGTCCTCCGCGCCCATCCGCGCCATCAGCGCGTGCGCCTCCATGTGGTGCACGCCGACCAGCGGCTTCAAGTGCACCGCCGCCAGCGTCTTGCCCGCCGCCACGCCGACCGCGAGGCTGCCCGGCAGCCCCGGCCCGCGCGTCACGGCCACTGCGTCCACGTCCGCCATCCCCATCCCCGCCTTCTCCAGCGTCTCGCGCACCACCAGCGGCATGTTGCGCAGGTGGTGGTCCGCCGCCAGCCCCGGGACGATCCCGCCGTACGCCTCGTGCACCTGGTGCTGGTGCCGGACCGTCTCGCTGATGATCTGCCCGTCGCTGCTCACGATCGCTGCCGCCGTGTCGTCGCACGACGACTCCAGGCCCAGAACCCGCAGCGCCCGCGCCCCGCGGGTCGCGCACACCCCGCGCCGCCCAAGAATCCGCGGCGCTGCCGCCGCCACGGCCGCCGACCCGCACGCGAACATCGCTGCGCCGTCGCCTACCTGTGCCTGGCTGCCTTTGCGGTCCGTCGGTCTCGCGAGCGCGCCTCGAGTCTGTCTACGCGCGGCGGGGAAGCAGGGAGCAGAGATGGGCGCCCCCCGCTCGGGCTGTGCCCGCCGCCACTAAACCGGCCTGGCCCGGCCTGGGCAGCCTGGCCGCCCACCAAGCCGCCTGCGCCTGGGGGGGGGGCGGCTGTCTTTGCTCGTCGTAATCGGGAAACCATTCCATTTCTCTCATGCCATAGCCGACCCTGCGCCTATTCACTGCGCTATTCTGTATGACGCTCTTGCCCGGGCTTCTAGTCCACAGCTGCTGCCGCCGCCGCTGCTGCTGCTCGCGGCGTGTCGCATACGTAGTCGCCGCAAGCTCCGAGGAAGGGGCTGTTCAATGCACGGTGCTTCCAGGATTGGCTCGGCCGTGAGGACCGGGCTGCTGTGCCGGGCACCGGTCCACGCAAGCCTGGGCACGGCGCTGCGCTTTCGCGGGGGCGGGGGCGGGGGCGGCTGGGCTGTGGCGCCGGCCGCGCGGTGCTACTCGTTCAACGTGTTTGACCTGCTGCCGGACCTGGACTCGCTGCGGAAGAAGCGGGCGAAGCGGCTCGAGGACGCTGTGAAGCGGGGCAAGGTCAACAAGGGCTTTGTGGCAGAGTTTGAGCATCTGACGCGGCCCATCAAGGCCAGGGACGGCGGCGTCCAGAAGCGGCCGCGCGGCACCGGCGCCGAGCCCGACGCGCCGCTGGCACAAGAGGCGGATCGGCCGCTGGGCGGCGCCGGCACGCAGCCGCCGAGACCCGACCGGGAGCCGCTGGGGGCCGACCAGGAGCTGCCGCCGCGCGCGCCCCAGCTGCAGCCGCCGTCAGATCTGACGCTGCGGTGCACCGAGCTGGACATTAACGGGAACATCACGGTGCGCGCGGGCGAGTTCCAAAAGTCCGAGCTGTGCGCGCAGCACGGGCTCCAGCCGCGCGACCTGCGCAAAATCGACAGCAAGTTTGTCAACCAGATGCCGGCCATCCTGGTGCGCAAGCACGCAATTCTGGTCAACCTACTACATATCCGCGCGCTTATCGAGGCCGACCGCATCGTTCTGTTCGACTCGATCGGCGCGCCCAGCAACTACAACCAGAGCGCGCTGGTATACGAGCTGCAGGAACGGCTGCGCAGCGGCACACGGGCCGCCGCCGGCGGCGGCAGCGGGCTAGCGACCGACGTCGAGCCGACGCAGCCGTTCGAGTTTCGCGCGCTGGAGGCGGTGCTGATCAGCGTGGTCAGCACGCTGCAGAGCGACGAAGAGGTGCTGGTCAACTTGGTACAGACGCTGCTGGCGTACCTGGAGGAGAGTGTCGACCGGTCCAAGCTGCGCGAGCTGCTCCAGTACTCGAAGCGGCTGTCGCGGTTTGAACAAAAGGTGCTAAACATCCGCGACGCCATAGAGGAGGTGCTGGAGCAGGACGAGGACCTCGCCGGGATGTACCTGACGCAGAAGCTGCGCGGCCTGCAGCGCAAGACGACCGACCACGAGGAGGTCGAGCTGATGATGGAGACGTACCTGAAGCAGGTGGAGGAGATTGTCAACCACGTCGAGTCCGTGTCGTCGCACGTGCGCACGACCGAGGACGTCGTCAACATCATCCTCGACTCGCAGCGCAACAGCCTGCTGCTGCTGGAGATCCGCCTGACCATTCTGACTGTCGGTCTCAGCTCGGGCACGTTCCTGTCGGGTCTGTTTGGCATGAACCTCGTCAGTACTCTCGAGACGAATCCCAACGCATTTGTCTTTGTGGCGTCGGCTGCCCTTGTTGCCATCATGGCGCTGACCATTGCTGGCTTGCGCTCGATGCGCAACGTGTTGCGCAAGATCAACTAGAATCGCCCTTCCAGCCGTGCCCTTCCAGCCGCGCACTTTTCTGTGTATTGCGGGTGTCATAAGATTAATGTCGCGTCTGAAGGCAAACCCATCCGCGCCCGTTATCGCATGCATGCCGCTGATCTGGTTAGTCGGGGGTGGGGCAGGCCAGATCACCCGAGGCATGCCACCACTAAGCGGGGGCTGCCCAGTGGCAGGTGGCATCGGCGCCGTGTCTGCTAGCTGTCCTCTTCCCTTCAATCCGCAACGGCGTTATTCCTCGTAATCGGCTGCCTTGTCGCTCGCGCACCCACCGCTGCATTCTTTTGCTTTCTAGACGCCGCTCGCTCGCCACCGGATCTGTGACACCAATCACGAACTGCATCGCCAGTACTGGCACTGCAAAAGAGTCGCCCTGCCAACAGAGCCACTCGCCCAAGCGTGCGTTGCTTGTCCTCGCCCGCCGTGCCCTGTGAGAATTCATACATGTACGCTGCGCCAAGCAAAGCACCCGCCGCAACAAGGAAGACACGAGACGCAAACTACCCGCAGGCGCCAAAGACCCCGACAAAGCTCGTGCAGTACAAGCGAGACAAGTACACAGTGCCAGCAGCCGTCGGTTCAGCAGCCACGCAGTTCGTCGCAGGCGACCCGCAGGCGACATACACAGCAGCAGAAGACCCCGCATCGGAGCTGGATCCCCAGGCCGGGACGTACGCTGCGCCTAGCGCCCAGCTGGGCGTATGGGGCTCGCAGCGGCTCGCTGGCCTGGCGCACAGTGCTGGCGCAGCCGAGGGCGGTCCTGCGCTGGCCGACGACGCGGTGGCCGAAGCTGCGGGGACCGCCAATGCCCCCACAGCGGCAGGCGCTGTCGCCGCAATGGCGGGCAGCCCCGGTGAGCACCCGCTGCGCTTTGCGTGGTCGTTCTGGTTTATGCACCGGGCACCGGGCCATAAAATCAACGACTACGAGGCTGCCATGACAAAGATCGCAACCTTTGGCAGCGTCGAGAGCTTCTGGGTCGTCTACAGCCACCTGAAGCGCGCCGACCAGGTGCCCACCATCACCGACTACCACATGTTCCGTGCGGGCGTGCGGCCCGTCTGGGAGGACCCGGAAAACATCAACGGCGGCAAGTGGATGATTCGCGTGAAGAAGGGCCTGGCGTCGCGCCTCTGGGAGAAGCTGGCCATGGCCGCAGTCGGCAACGTCTTTGGAGTCGACGACGAGATCTGCGGCATCGTCCTCTCTATCCGTAACTCGGAGGACATTATTTCGCTGTGGAACAAGACGGCGCTCGACACCAAGAGCACCCTGCACATCCGCGACACCATGAAGCTCATCATGGGGCTTCCCGCCGACTGCGCGATCGAGTACAAGGCGCACAACGACTCGCTCAGGGACAACTCAAACTTTAGAAACGCGGACGTTTACAAGTAGCACTGGCCCCCTTTTTTTGCTGCGGGATCCGCTGCTGGCGGCGCCTCACCTCGCCTCTACAGCCTTGCCTGCGCTTGCTTGGCTCCCCCTTCTCGCGCTGACAAAGCGCTCCGGCGGTGGTGGCGGCGACAGCGGCGAGGCCAAACAAGACAATGCGAAAAGATGCGTTGGGGGATAAGCAAGAGTGTGTGGAAACGGTAATGTAGAATCGAATGGGAGGAGAACGAGAAGCAAAGACAAGCAAAGGTTAAGAAAGAGAGCAGACACAAAGCTGCCATGCGCTACTTGTAAGGTAACAGGGTTGTCGTTGCCCGCGAGAGCAGATGTACGAGGGGTGGGCATCCATGCAGCTATCAAAATTGTAGGGGCTGGAAACCAGACACACACATGCGCGCGTGGAGTGGCGGTGGTGATATATGCCCGCCTCCGTTACTATTAGGGTTACAGAGATGCCAAATGCCGGGATCGGGGTGGTGTGGTCATTAGTGTCGATATCTCGTTGCCGGGCGGGTTGTCGGCGGCAGGGGGGCTCTGGGGGAGGCCCGCTGGAGGAGTGCGCGGGCGGCGGGGCGCGCCATGACTCGCAATCCACCACGACATGTTGTGGCATTGCCGGCCTCGCGCCCCCGCCACACCCCCCGCCGCGGCTCGCACGCACAGCGAGGCACGAGCAGGCGGCAGGCAGCAAGCAGCGCGCATGTCACAAAGTCAAGCGCGGGCGCGGGCGAGGGCGCGGGCATGAGCGATGGTGATCATAATCAGTCCCGACCGACTGGCACCACTACGAAATGAACATGGTTCCAGCCGATGCATGCGGCACCACGTGGATGGTGTAGTTCGACTTGAGGTGACACACTACATGAGTGGGAGGGGCATACAATAGCATGCGGCTCAGACACGCGGCTCACGAGTGGCAGTTGGGGGGCGGTTAGCGGTGTAGATGCGGCATGGCAGCAGTCAAGGTGGCGGCGGCGGCACATTCTCGCACACGCCTGCGTGCAGGACTCACCTTCTTTTCCTTGGTAGTAGCTGGCGATGACAGCGATGCTGCAGTCGGCTGCGTCCACGGGTGGCAGCCCGCGCAGCGAGTTGTTCTCCCACCGGAGCCACGGCGGCAGCCACTCGGAGCTGAAGTACACTTTGGGCGCCTTGATCTGCGGGTCCCAGATTGTCGGCATCCACTCGTAGGGAACGCCCGCCACGGCCTTTGGCGGCGGCGACGCGATCCGGCGGACAAACTCCTTGAACCACCATTCGTTGCGCGACATCTTCTTGGCCTCGACGTTCCACACGTGGTGGCCTTTGCTCTTGGCCTTTTTCCCGTCCTCGTTGTACCGCGAGATGTAGTGCTGCTGGTGCAGATAGTTGCGCAGCTGCTGCTTGCTGACGACCTGCTCCGCCAGCCCGGCCTCGCGCTCGATGAACTCGCGGAAGCCGTTTGAGAACGCCTGGATCCGGAACCGGAACGTCCGGTACTCGGTGCACTGCTCGAGCTTCTCGAGCTTCTTTGCCATCTGGGTCTGGTGTCTACAGAATGATGCAGCCAGTCGCAGCCACCGATGCCGTGCGCAGGGCGTGGGCTGTATGCAGTTAGCAGCGAGTAGCGGGCTGCGGATGCACAGGCATCAGTGAAGGCCAGCCCGCGTCATGCCAGGCTGCGCCATGCCAGGCCGCGCATGAGCCGCCAAAGCACCACCGGAAATTGGGATCGTTGCAGATTGACAGACGCCTGCATGCACCGGATGCAGCAGCCCCTGCGGGGTCGACGGCGGGAGCGCAGACGAATGGCCACAGTAAACAAACACACAGGCCACGCTGCAGTGCCGACGCAACCCGCGCTGGCGGGCGGACACCTCGCAATGCGAGCCAGGCCGCCGTCGAGCAACACTGCAGGCGGCGGCGCGCCATTTGCGCGGGGCACAAAGGCATCCGGAGGGCAGCGCGCCAATATCATGTGCTTCGTGATAGCCAAATGTGATCGGCAAGGATCGGAGCGGGAAAGGCATGTGGGGCCAATTATCCGGCCAGCGTGGCCGAGACCACATTGGGACCGGCGGTCTGCAAAAGGAGCGCGCCGCGCGTCCCAAGCGGCCAGCGGTGTGGCCAGTCCGAAGCGGCTCCAGGCCGCCGCGATCCGCCGCCCAGCGCCGCTGAGCGAATGGGGTCCACGCTCGCGGGCGCCCTCTGCAGGCGCCAGCGGACGGACGGGCGGACGGACACATTGGGATAAGGGAGATCCCAGCTGAGATTCGCACCACGCGCGCATCGAGCGCAACAGCAAACAATCCAGGCCAGGTACTTACATCGATTCGCCTTCCGAGTCGACGGTGATGACTACAGCGAAGCCAGGAGGAGCGGCACACACAAGCCAGCATCAGTACTGGTGCGCCCAGGCGGCCGGGGTCTGGCCACGTATGGAGCCAGAGGCTTTGGCGCGGGCGTGGGGGCGCCCGTCGGCGGCGACGGCAGCGCGCCAGCAGAACCACTGTCCACGCATTGTCCTCGAAGCCATTGCGAAGGGGCAGCGCGCACAAAGATAGCAAGGACAATGGCGCACTGCGGCACGACTCTGCTGCACAGATATAGAATTGAAACAACGCATCGTGGCGCGACGACGCATTGTTTGCGCAGGGACACAATGGCCGACTGAGTCCCACTCGCAATGCGCGGCGCACGGCCATTGTCCAGAGCGGCCGGCAGCTGGCTCGAGACACTTACTGTTGGAGCAGATCGCCTTGAGGTACCCCATGAAGAGAGCATCCATCTGGGCCATCAGGTCCGCATCCAGCGTCTGCTCGGCTGGCGATGCTGGGCTGGGCTCGATCAACGGAGCACCGCCCATCATGTAGCTCTGCGAGTAGCTCTACAGAGTAGTCAGGCAGCTTGACTGGCAACGGCGCGGCCCCTCACCTCCATCAGCAGACATACACACATGTGGACATGTGCACCTGGCCTCGGGGCGTGCGGCCTCTGGGCGAGATGCAGTGGCGGACTGTCGGCTTACCTCAAAGTACTCGGGGATGCTTGACTCGCCGTCCTGTTGCACGCCCATGTCAAACTTGAAGGCCGGCACGCCCTGCTGGTCCACATCACCGACGCTGGCAGCCCCAGTACGCGCGCCTCCCATTCCCAAGACACCGCCCGGCATAGGCCCCGCAGCGCCGGCGCTAGCTGCGGGGATTGTGTGGGCCGAGGCCGACGCGGCGGCGGCAGCGACGGCAGCCGCGACCTGCGCGGCTGACACCTGCTGGCTCGTAATCGGGTCAGCGGCACCCGCATGCACTGCGCCGTACGAGCCGGCATGGGCGACCCCTGCGTGCGAGGCGGCGCCGAGCGATGTGTGGGTGGAGCTGCTGTCGCTCAGCGGCGCGGTGGCCGACATGGCAGAGTGCTGCGCCGGGAAAGGCGACGGCTGGTGATGGTGGTGGTGGTGCTGCTGCTGGTGGTGGTGTTGATGGTGGTGGTGGGCCGAAAGGAGAGCCGGGTGGAGGTGCTGCGGGTGGGACGAGTGCTGCGGGTGGTAGTAGGCAGGGTGGTACTGCGGTGCGTGGGCCGGGTAGCCCTGGGCCGGCGGGTACTGCATTGGCGCCAGGCCGTGCTGCGGATGGGCGACAACCGAGATGGGGCGGAGCGAGCGGTCGATGGAAAGCGCGGCCGCGCCAACAGGCTTTGGGATCCCCGACTGCTGGCCGGGGACAGCCATGTAGCGCATCTGGGGGTCGAACTGGCCCGGCAGCGGGTACTGCGGATCGGAAGTGGCAATGGCGTGCTGCGATATCGGGCTGACGCTGGCGCTGGCGGTCATGCCGCCGACGCTGGCTGCGGCGGCCGAGCGGTCGACGGGGGTGGTCATCTGCTGGTGGGGGTAGAGCCAGACGCCGTACTCGGCATTTCCAACTGCCGGGCCGTGGCCGAGCAGCGACGTGGGGATGCCGTGCGGGGAAACGAACTGGTGCGACAGATGGCCGGCCGACGCTGATGCTGCCGCTGCTGCCGCCGCCGCCGCCGCTGCTGCGGGGGCTGCCGCGGCGGCCAGCGCTGCGGATGTCGGCGCGGAATGGGCAATCAGGCCGAGTTGCTGGTGACTGAGCGCCGGCAGCTGGTTGCCGCCCGCTGACGGGCCGAGGAAGCGCGCCGAGGCGGGAGTGATGCTCGGCGTCGAGGCTGGGGCAATGCTTGGCGTCGACGCGGCCGACACACTGGCAAGGTGCGGGTATGCAGGCAGATGCGTTGGCGACGCTTGAGTGTGAGAGTAGCTGTGGTAGTACTGTTGGTGCTGGCTCTGGTACTGCGTCGGCGGCGGCGGACGCTGTTGCTGCTTTGGCTGCAAGAGCGGCTGCTCCAGATGAGCATACTGCTGCTGCTGCTGCTGCTGCGGTTGGTGTTGTTGCTGCTGCTGCTGCGGCATGGACTGAATCGGGGGCATGGTCGGCGACCGCATGGTAGACAACGAGTGTGCGGTGGGCGGCGTATGTCTCGCGGCGCTGGGGCTGAGTTTGGCCGATGACACCGAGACGGGCGAGTCAGCGGCGGTGGCCTAATGGCAGCAGATGTGGCAGGCATAGGGAAGTTAGCAGCAGCAGCCGCGGGCGGGCGGATATGCGACGAATGGCCAGAGTCCGGCGTGCATATGCGACGAATGGCGCGTGTCTGGCGCGCATATCCGTGGGTAGCATCGGGATGGCTGCGGGGGCGATATACATACCCTGGATTCGGTGCGCCGCCGCTTGGGCTGGTGCTCGGTCGCCATCGGGTCCTACGGGGGGCGCGAAGAGGCGGGGCGCGGCGCGGACGGCGTCAGGGAGGACGACGGGGACAGCCAGAGCAAACGGGTGGTGAGCACAGGAGCAGGAGAGAAAGGGGGGCGGGCTGAGAGGGGAAGGGGCAGAGGTGAGGCTCCCGCTGGGGAGGGGCGCCGCCTGCCAGGGGCGTCAAACCACCACCATCTTATTCGCGCCCGGCGCCCGCCAGGACCAGCCGCGCGCACCGGGTCGCCGAACCGGACAGCACGCGCACCCGGCTGCGTCATTGTCTGCGATCCCAGCGCCGCCCTCCCCCAACCGCCAGGCACGCTGGGCCGGGTCGGCCGTCCCGCCGCCGGGCCCGCGCTGGCATCCCGGCGGCGAGGGGGTGCTGCTGGCATCCCGGGGGCCGGCCACGCGTCGCGCCGCCGGCTTGGGCTTGCGCGCTACTGCGCCCAGCACTCTGCCTCCGGGCGGCCCAGCAGCGACGTGATTGGCAGGGCGGCTGGCCTTCCCTAGCCGGATTTTTAATATGGCGGCCATGTAGGAAGCCGCGGCATTCCCCTGCCACTGATGCCAGAGGCCATTATCGCCGATGCCACGGCGGCCATTATCTCTGCCGCCAGCCGCCCCGCCCCATGGCCGCTGCATCTGGACTCCATGCACACGCCAGGGCCACATGGCTGTGACTTACCTCTGTGTCGCCGGCGATGCCGCCGCATAGGGTTGCGAGTGCCCGACTGGCGTCCTCGAGGTGGCAGAACGAGGTGCTCTCGGCCCCGTGCATGCTGTGACCTGCTTGACTGTGGCTGGCGCCCTACGCTTTCAGAGGACAGGCCCTCGCCGTCACACGGGAGGGGGGGCAGTGTGTGTGCCGTTAGTCGGCAGTGCAGCGCGGCTCGCGCAGTGTGGCTCTCGGGCAGCAGCAGCGGCTGCGGCGGTGCTGGTGGTGCCAGGGCGACTCTAGGCTGGTTGGCCGCTCCGCCAGCCATCGACAGCGATAATCGGAAGCCCCCTGCGCGCCGTGTGGTCCGCCAAAGCCAACCTGCATGGACCGCCAATGTCGACCCGTGTGTGCCCGCGGCGGCCGCCGTGGCTGCTCCGACTACGCCCGCAAGGGTAGCTGGCTGGATCGGAGCGGCGCCGGCCGCCAGCCGCGGCGGGGAGAGGTGCGCGCCGGCGGGCCGGGCATGGGGCGAGCCACGCGACATGGGCCGGCCCGGCCAGCTTGGTCGAGCAGGCCCGGGCGCGGAGAGAGGCAGGGGAGGGAGGGGCGCCTCCGGGCAGTGGCACCCCCCAAGCGTACCTTGTTCTGTGGACGGCGGGTGCCGAGGCAGGCCGACGCCAGGCTGG
>JANBOI010000122.1:0-17704 GCA_027595825.1 Coemansia biformis
CCTGGCCAAACGCAAAGTCGATGAGCTCGAGGACTTTGGCGCAGCGCCTGCTGGCGACGCGGATGGCATGGATGTGGATAAGCCCGAGTTCTCCAAAGCCCAGATGGCCGACGGCTCGCGCCTCATCGAGAGGTTCCTGGCCGAGTTTGCTGGCACCCCAGGCCTCGAGGGCATGCCGCCCGATGGTGTGGCGCAGCGAGTCAACGAGCTGCGCGCAAAGTACGACAGCGACATTGCAACCAACCCCTGGGTCCAGCACGTTATAGCCACTCTGTAGCCAGCAAAGGTGGCGTGTGCCGCAACGACGCGTGTCCCCATGCGCCAATCAATAGCGGTACAGTCAGCGCCGATGTGGGGAGTGGTGTGAATTTTAACGTTGCCCATGCTGGGCTGTGTCGACGAGAATATCGCTGACAGCCACGCGCGCAGCCACGCGTTGGATATGAGGCTGTGCCTGGCCCCGCTTCCCCGCATATCAGGAGAGCAGCTGGTATCCCTAGAGACCGTGGACAAGACGGGCCTTCCGCAGACACTTTTGTTCTGTGACGCTGCTATCCACACCGTTGTTCGCTGCATATAGTACACTGCTCTCAACACGGCACCAGACCAGCGCCGAGGTGCCGGCCCCGCGTGCTAAAGCGCTCCGCCAGAATGTTGTCAGGCATCTACATAGCGGGCCTCTATCGGAGGCCCCTGACAATAGTTTGCTGCGTCGCCCTGTTCGCGTCACTTTCAACGATCGTGTTCTTTGTTGTCCTTGTCCAGAAGACGCGCAGAGTCAACCTTCCGCTGGTGAAACTTACAATGGTCACCCAATGCTTCAATGTGATTGCGCTGATAGATGCAACTGTGATGAACCAGGTCCACGTAACATCCCCAATGCTGTGCAGCATTCTACGGTACGTGCTGTACATCAGCTACCTCACTACGATATTTATGACCTGTGCAATCACCATCCATCTCTGGCTTGTAATTACTCGGCGCAGACTCACGCAGGCCAACCACATTGAGCGCTGGTACTATATTGCCCCGTTTACGCTGGCGCTCCTACTATCCGCAACAATGGCCACTATTCCCACCAGCGTGTACCACGTGAAGAGCCGGTGTGTCAGGGTGAGCATCCCGTCATCTGAGTACTATGGCCTACGGTGGGGCTTTTACTATTCGTGGTTTGTCGTCGCATCGGCCATATCGTTCTACTGCATGTCTCGGATCCTCCACTCCACCCGCCAGCTCGCTCACACTACGCATCTTCGCATCAACCGCCAGCTGTCGTCAACCGAAGCCTACCGAAACCAGGTCAACGCACGCGCAAACAGTGAGCGTCTGCGTTCACTTGCATTCTACACTGTTGCGTATCCGGCCATCAGCTTTGTGTCGCACTTCCCAACGGTCCTCCAAGAGACGCTGAGTTTCATCCTGAATCGTGAGCTGAACTGGTTGGACTTTGCGTCAAGATGCATCCTCGCCTGCGAGGGGTTTCTCCTATCACTGGCATTCTTCCTCTATCCAGCCGTCCGCCAGTCGATCCGCGACCTGGTAAACTCGGCCGTGCAGTACTGGGTGATCGACCAGGAAGAGTTTTGGCAGCTGCAACGGGAGAGGGAAAAGCACCAACGAGGCCGCCGGGACTACGTGGGGATTGACGACGCCCGGCTGGAGGAAAAGATTCTGCGCGACTTTACCTCGCGCCGCGGTCGCATCTACCACTTTATCTTTTCCAAGACGCCAGAGGGCAGACTTGCCACGCACATGTAGAGTGTAATCCATACGAGACTGACGGCTGCAATCGGCTGACATGTGCACCACAACCAAAAAGTGGAACGGGGAAAGGGGATGTGACTTACGCAGTGGTAAAGTCGCCTGGTTTACATGGCTGGTAGTCACCTGGGTTGCCGGGCTGGCCTAGCGGCGTTCCCTCACCAGGCCACCTGCAGACTGTGTCCCAGTTCTCTCTCTCTCTCGCTTGGTTCCCTTGGGAGTTTCTCTAAATAACCAATCACCTTCACATCAACAGTGTGTCCCTGCGCGCCAAGCGGTAGCGGCACAGTCAGCGCCGATGTGTGGAGTGGTGCGAATTTCAATATGGCCCATGCTGGGCCTTGACAAGAATATCGCTGACAGCCACGCGTGCAGCAGCACGTTGGATATGAGGTTGCGTCTGGCCTCGCTTCCCCGCATATAGAGTGAGCGACTTGGCAGTACGAGAGGCCGTGGACAAGACGGACCTTCCGCAGGCACTTTTTGTTCTGTGACGCCGCTACTCTCACCGTTGTTCGCTCCATATAGTACGCTGCTCTCAACACGGCACCAGACCAGCGCCAAAGTGCCGGCCCCCACGTGCTAAAACGCTCCACCAGAATGTCGTCAGGCATATACACAGCAGGACCCTATCAGAAGCCCCTGACAATAGTTTCAAGCGTCGCCCTGTTCGCGTCGCTGTCAACGATCGTGTTCTTTGCTGTCCTTGCACTGAAGACGCGCAGGGTCAACCTCCCGTTGGTGAAGATTACAATGGTCATCCAAAGCATCAATGTGATTGCGTTGATAAATGCAACCGTGTTGAACCAAGTCCACCTAACAGCCCCATTGCTGTGCACCGTGCTACGGTACACGCTGTACGTCTGCTACCTCACCACGATCTTTATGACCTGCGCAATCACCATCCATCTCTGGCTTGTAATTACACGGCGCAAACTCACGCAGGCTAACCGCATTGAGCGCTGGTACTATATCGCCCCGATTGCCCTGGCGGTCCTGCTGTCCGCAACGCTGGCCACGATTCCCAGTAGCGTGTACCATATGGAGAGCAGGTGCACCAAGATGGGCGTTCCACCACGAGAGTACTATGGCCTGCGGTGGGGCTTTTACTATTCGTGGTTTGTCGTCGCGTCGGCCATATCGTTCTACTGCATGGCTCGGGTCCTCTATTCCACCCACCAACTCGCCCACTCCACGCATCTTCGCAGAAGCCACCAGCCGTCGTCAACCGAAGCCTACCGAAACCAGGTCAACGCACGCGCAAACAGTGAGCGTCTGCGTTCACTTGCATTCTACACTGTTGCGTATCCGGCCATCAGCTTTGTGTCGCACTTCCCTACGCTCCTCCAGGAACTGATGAGTTTCGTCCTGAAGCGTGAGTTGCAATGGTTGGTCTTTGTGTCAAGAAGCATCCTCGCCTGCGAGGGGATTCTCCTATCACTGGCGTTCTTCCTCTATCCAGCCGTCCACCAGTCGATCCGCGATCTGGTAAACTCGGCCGTACAGTACTGGGTGGTTGATCAGGAAGAGTTTTGGCAGCTGCGACGGGAGAGGGAAAAGCACCGAAGAGGCCGTCGGAACTATGTGGGGATTGAAGACATCCAGCTGGAGGAAAAGATTGTGCACGACTTTACCTCGCGCCGCGGCCGCTTCTACCACTTTATCTTTTCTAAGACGCCAGAGGGTAGACTTGCCACGCACATGTAGAGTGTAGTCCATACGAGACTGACGGCTGCAATCGGCTGACATGCGCACCACAAACAAAAAATGGAACGGGGAACTACCAAAAAGTGGAACGGGGAAAGGGGGTGCGGCCTACACAGTGGTAGAGTCGCCTGGTTTGCATGCCTGGAAGTCATCTGGGTTGCCAGGCTGGTCTAGTGCTCATCGGGCCCGGAGTAGGCCGCCGTGTCTCCTGGCGGGAGCTTGAGCTGCGCTGGCCATTCTTGTGTCGTTGGACACCATGCCGTCCAAGACAAATAATCGGTTTGGGCCATCGCACATGGAGCATGGGGAGTGAGTCGCTCGCTGCACCGACGATTGTCTCCTTCCATGCCAGGCCAGCATCTGATGCATGACGGGCTGCAATGAGCGTAGGAGCAGCGGCGTGTAACGGTACATGGGGATGAATACAAGCGGCACTCTACAGGCGAGGAAAGAGGAAGCTAGTCTACCATTGGCTTCAGTTCAGAAACCGCCATCGCTGTTGTTGCTGCTGCCGGTTGAGCCGTAGCTGGGCGTCGGGTGTCGCTGCGACTGCGCCTCGATATCGTCAGGGTCATACCGGTCAGTGTACAGAAAGTAGTGCTGGGTCAGGAACAGCAGATCAAAGCCGATGCTGGCCAGGCCCATGCCCAGCTTGACCGGATTTCCAAACGCCTCGGCGACATTCCCTGATCGTGCTGCGTCAAGTATCAGTTGCATGAACGACAGTATCCCACCAGTAAAGTCGAGGATGATGTTGTGGACCGACCACCCGACAGTCGATTGCCGACGGTGGTTGAGCCAGGCCTGCGGGATGTATTTGACCAAGCTGCACCCGAGCTTTACAAACGACAGCAGGTAGACGGTGGTGTAGGCCGACGAGAGCACCAGCGAAAGCGCAATCCCAGCAGCTGTTGTGTAGAAGAACACCCGTGCCACACGTGAGGACTCTTGCGCGACTGCCCGTTTGTAGTAAAATGTCTGCGCAAACGTCACCAGGCTGAGAACAAGCGCATGGTACGAAAAGAATAGGTCGTTGAACCGAACCAGGTTTGTGTGTCCATCGTTCCGGCGCGCATACTCGTCAGCAATCGACTTGCTGAAGAAGAACGCCGAGTTGAACACCGCATAACATGCAAACCCGTATACGTTGTACACAAGAAAGTCGATCGAGAGCCCCTCGACGCTCTTTCGCTTGTAGTTCAGGCACACCTGCGGGTAAAAGCTCACGGACCAGGCAACAAAGTACGTCTACAGCGCAACAATGGCAGCCCCCCGCGGCAGGGAGCGGCATGCACAGGCGCAGCCCGATTGTTCAGCGCCTGGAAGCGATCTGCGTCCCCCGCAAGGCGCGCCAATGAATCGGGGGGCCCACCGGCTGGCGGGGGAGGCGGCTTACCCATCCAAGGACCGTCGACAGGGTGTCGCCGGCCGAGAGCAGCAGCGTCTCTGGGCCGGCCATGGCCGCGGCTGGGAAGGGGGCGGCTGGTGGGCGCCGTCGGCAGGCGCGGGACGCCCCGGCGCAGACAGGAGTGGCAAAAGGGAGGCGACTAGGCGGCAAAGGCGCGGATGCGGAGTAGAGAAGCGAGCGGCACGCAGCGCGCCCAGTGCCGCCACATGGCTGGCGGCTGCGGGCATGTGCCCTCTAAAGGCGCGAGCGCCCGCCGCAAGGCGCCATCAGCCGCCTCTGCCATTGGGCGTGGCGGCCTGGATCGCGGGTCACGTGCGGCGTGTGCCATCTCGGCCCGGGCAGTTCCGTGGAATGGCCCGCCGTAACTGCCGGCGGGGCTCGCGCGGGTTACGCGGGGGCCGGTGCGCAACAGGTTGCATACTGGACGGCGCAGCCTGGAGCGGTAGGCACCAGCGCGCACGTGTGTCTTCTCAGGGACCGCCCGCCCATTGCAGGGGCGCCATGGCGGCAGGAGGGGCCCTGGCTGGCTGGCTGGCTGGCTGGCTGGCTGGCTGGCTGGCTGGCTGGCTGGCTGGCTGGCTGGCGGGGTGTAGGCCCCCACGAAGATGAACGCCGATGGCATCGGCATACGGAACTCAGCCGTGGGTGCCCGCCACCCAGCGGGCCTGCAGGGCGGAGCAGGGACGCGCGGGGCTCATTAATGGCGTGCGGGGGCCATTGGCGGCGCCTGCCCTCCCCAGGCACGCACCTTCGCCTTCGCAGTCGGCAGGCCCCGCGTTCATACTGCCGCCGCGCCCCTGCACGCCATTCCACCGCCTCTTCTTCGCCCCGGCCTCCGCACTTGCTGCTTTTATTGTGTTGTTTACTAGACGGCCACACGGGCCCACTCCCCTACACTCCAGCTCTGCACGCGCCGGCCTGCACCCGTCGGCCCGCACTCGCCACAGCAGCAGCCCGACCCCCCATGCTGTCGTCCAGTCCCAGCACCGAGGTGCGCGGGGGCGATCAGCCGCAACACCAGCTGTCCGCCGATGCGTAAGTCCCGGCGCCCGGGAGCCAGATCCCCCCGCGCACGGCGCGCCCACTGCCCAGCCACGCCGGCGCGCCGTGCGGAGCCGTGTCCTCCCTCTCCCGCCCCGTTGCGGCCGGGCGGCGGAGCTGCACCGGCCATCCCCCCAGTGGGAGCGTCGGCGCTGCATATGGACTGATATCCTGTGTCGTCGGAGATGCATGCCGCCCGTAGGCACACATACGAGCTGCGCGTCGCACAGCAGCCCCTCCGCGCGCGGATGTGCGGTTTTGGCGAGAAGGTAAGCGCCGCGCCGCTGTCGCCCGCCCAACCCGCAGCAATGGCCCCGCTGTCGCCCGCCCAGCCCGTAGCAATGGCCCCGTCGCTGCGCGCCCTGGCTCCTCCCCCTTGACAAGGCCGTCGCGCGCTCCCCCTCCCTGGCGTCTCGGGGGCCCGACTGTGTCGGGAATCGGGATCTTCGGCCCTGTGCGCGGGCGCCGACGGGGCCTGCGTCTCCTCGGATGCGGGCACTATTGTCCCCGCAGCTGCATTCTCAGCTGCCGCCGCATGCTGGCGCCAGGAGCGCTGGAGCGCGCAGACCGGGCACAGCCAATGGTCTTGGCCCGGCGTGGCGGCTTGGGATTTGCGTGTTGCTGGGTAGGCGAGGCAAGCAGTAGCTGCGGCCGCTGGGGGGGGGGCGATGCCAGGGGCGCGCCGCGACGGCGCAGCATGCGTGCATGCCCCCGCTCTCGCTGTGGGCGTACCGCCCAGCCGCGTGCATCAGCCGGGCGTATCATATCCCCGTGCCGGCCGACGAGGCGCGGGACATGCACGCATCACGCCGAGGGGCGCTGTTGATTGGCCGCGCCCAGCTCTTCTGACAACAAGCAGGACTACTAACGACGCCTGGCCTGCCCGCCCCCAAACCTGCGCCCTGAACTGCGCCGGCGCATGGGCGTGCGCGGGGGTTCAATTCGTATTAATAGGATCGGCGCCCTTGCACGCCCCCGCCGATTCTCCAGCTCATCATATGTGATCGCGCGACCGGCCAGCTCGTGGACATTGCGTGAGTGCAGCCGAGGGGGGGCAATGCCCGCCCAGCCCAGCCCGGGCCGATCCCGCACCTCCCCCTCCACATACGCCAGCAGCTGGGCGGCCGCTCATAATTCGGGTGGCAGCGCCGCTGCACATGTCTGCCCATGCCGTGCATCTGGTGTAGTCGCGTCGATGTGGCGTTCTTCACGGCCACATGCCGCCTGTTTTCGGCGGACATGGATGCGGAGATGGATCTGATTCAGCAGCGCCCGTCCGCCGACTCTCCGCCCCAGGGATCGGCGGCCGAGGCTGTGGGCGGCAGCGACAGCGGCATGCAGTCCCTGGCCCGGAGCGACTCGGCAGATGGCAGCGAGAGCGGCCTGGCGCTGCCGTTCCTGGGCCAGGCCACCGCAAGCACAGCAAACATAATGGCGTTCTCGGCTGGCGGCGGCAGCGGCGGTGGCAGCGGCTTCGCGTGTGACGGCAGCGACGGCCCGCCGTGCGCGGTGCAAAACCTGATTGGCACCACAGTCGCAACAGGCTCCAAGCTCCAGGGGCTGGACGGGTCGCCAGGAGTGTTCTTTGTCTTTCCAGACCTGTCGATCCGCAAGGATGGAGAGTACAGGCTGCAGTTCTCGTTCGTCGATCTACGCAGCGAGACCGGCGACCTGATCACGACACAGACGCAGATCCAGGCCACGGCGTTCTCGGACGCGTTTCGGGTGTACTCGGCGAAGCAGTTTCCAGGGATGATAGAATCAACCGCGCTGTCGAAGCACATTGCCAGACAGGGCGTCAAGATACCCGTGCGCAAAGAGGCAGGCAAGGGGGGCGCCGGCACCGACGCCGATCTCTAAACCCCGCACCCAGCGGCTGCCTCGCTCGCCTCTCACTGGGCACGGCACTACGCACACACGGCTTGGACAAGCCGCGCCATTGTACACACACAATCACATTGCATGCGTCCCACCCCCCGCGGCTCAGCACTCCCTCGCACCCGGACCAGAGAAAAACACAACAACAGTCCTGCGGTCTCATCGGCAGTCTGCCAGTCCCATCAATAGCCCAGCGGTCCCAGCGGATGCCCCCATCTGGCTCACTCTGCCACAGCCTTGGCTTCCGCGCTATCCCGCGCCCGGTCCTGCCGCCGCCCTCGCCATTCGACAACGGCAAAGCCATTCGGGGGGAGGCGCCTGGCTTGTTCCCCTCTGCGAGGCGCCTGCCGGAGCCGCTGTCGGGGGTGGGGAGGCGCACCTGGAGCCATTGTCCGCGCACCGCTGTAGCAACTGACTTTTTTTGTCCCCGGTCCACAGGCCGGCCCACACAAAATGAAGCCACTGCAGGGGCGGCAGGTTGCGGCAGGTTGGCTTGTGGCGTTGCCAGGCCCCCTCCGCCCGTTTAAAACCGCTGAAAACAAGCAAACGTGCGCCGCGTTGGAGTGGGCCGTTCTAGCATCATCCGCATTTCTTCTTCCCGACCTTCCCGTATTACACGCACACCACGCACGCAACAAACACGACCCACGTCATCTCCCTACTGCCTCCTTTTTTTACCCTGCGTTTCCCCGATCATGAAGACTGCGCTGTCGCTGCTTGCTATTGCCCTTGTGTTTAGTAGCAGCGTCCTGGGGGCCAAGTGTGGTAGCCAGGACTGCGGAAAGGACTCGCCATGCTGCGTCAAGGGGTTCTGTAACGCGAACGCCATGTACTGCGCGCCCTTTAGTTGCGAACCCGAGAACTCGTTTGCACCGCAGAGCTGCTGGGGCACGCCGCACTGCGTGGACCAGACAGCCGACTTTGGAGCCAACCCGGCAGCGTTTGCGCCGATTGCCGAGTACCACGGCGCACCGCACAAGACACAGTATGTGTCGCAGCTTGAGCCGTCCAATGCGCGTGTGCAGAACGGACAGATGGAGCTGCAGCTTGTTAGGCAGCCGGACGGGAAGGGCTTTGGCGCCGTGACCATCGGGACTAGAGCTATCCAGTACGGCACTGTGACTGCTGTGCTCCGCTCTGGGTGCCTGAGCGGCGGCGTTGTGTCGTCGTTCATCATCCGCAATGGCAAGGTTGGCGATGAAATCGATATGGAGTTTGTTGGCGCTGATACTGCGACTGTGCAGTCGAACTACTACTGGCACGGAGAGCTCGACTACACCAAGATGATCAAGTCGCCGGCCGTCATCGACACTGCTAGGAACTTCCACATCTACCAGATCGACTGGACCCCCGACCACATCACCTGGCAGGTCGACAACGTCCCGTTCCGCACCTTGCGCCGCACCGACACCTGGGACCCCCAGGCCCGCGTCTTCAAGTTCCCCGAGGCCGAGTCCTTCGTCAGCTTCTCCGTCTGGGACGGCGGCTCTGGCGCACAGGGCACCAGGGACTGGGCGGGCGGCTACGTCGACTGGAGCCGCGCGCCGTTCGTGCTCGCCGTAAAGTCTGTCGCCGTCAGCTGCTTCTACAAGGGGAACGAGACCACCTACACGCCGCCGCTCGGCGCCTAGGCTGTGGGCCTCTCCTGGGCACCATCCCCGCGCCCCGCCTGGCCTCTTTTGGCAGTCGCCGCTTTCGACACCTGTGCCAAGTGCGCTTAAACATGTCTGTTTGGCCAACGAGCGGCAGCGCCGAAAGCGATAAAAGGAAATGAGAGTGTGAGAGTGTGAAAAGTGTAGATGGCGCCGCGCTCAGTGCTTGGTCTCCGCGGTCTGGTTGGCCTGCTTGAACTGGTACGTCTTGGTCGCCGCGTCGTACTCGGCGCGCGCCAGCGGGTTCAGGTAGACGCGGCTCTCCAGCGCCTCGCTGTACGGAGGGCTGGTCTTGATCTGCACGAACGGGCGGGCGCCGGTCAGCGTGTCGTGCCAGTAGCGGTACGACTGCGCCTCGCGCGCCTTGACCTTGGCCCGGTACGCGTCCAGCTGCTCGCGCGGCAGCACCGCCAGGAGCAGGTCCGTGTGCACGACCAGGATCTCGCCGCCGACCTGCCCAAACCCGAACGACTTGAGCAGCCCGGCCTTGATGCCGTCCGTCTGGATCGAGCGCGACGGGTACATGATGTACTCGTACTGCTCCAGCTCCGCCGCGATGTTGTCGGCGTTGCGGTTGCCCGGGATGATGCCCGTCCGCAGCACCTGCAGCACGCCGTTGAGCATCCACGCCGCCGCCGCGCCCTTCGGGTGGCCCGTCAGCCACTTCTGGCACACCGCCGGGCACGCGTTGCCCGGCGTGCGGCCCAGGTGCTTGAACTGCCGCTCAATCACCTGCGACTCGTTCTTGTCGTTCGCCTTGGTCGACGTGCCGTGGAACGACGCCACGCCAATGTCGTCGACCGTCAGGCCCCACACCGCCAGCGCGCCGCGCAGCGGCGCAATCCGCGGGTCGCGCCGCCAGAAGTTGTTGCCCCACAGGTCCAGCGCCTCGCCCTCCTGCCGCCGCGCCTCCTTGGCAACAAACTCGGTGCGCTCGCGCACGAACGCATCCTCATCGCACGGGAGTCCTGCCGCCGACGCCTTGAGCGCCGCGACCTCCTCCTGCACCATGTCCAGCTCGCGCTGCCGCCACTCGGCGATCGCCGCGCGCCGCTGGTCGAGCTGGCGCCGGCGGTACCCCATGTCGAGCAGCGGCGACGGCACCGCGCCCGGCGCCTCGCGCGCCGACGTCAGGATGCCCTGGCCCGGCGCGGGCACCGACCGGCCCTCCTTGTCCGTCGCCGTGCCGCACATCGCCAGCACGCCGTAGATGGGCACGCCGATCTCGAGCGCCGTCGCCGCCGACATCACCGTCATGATGCCCGCGCCCTCGCCCTCCATGAACCCGGCGCGCGTGCTGGTGCACGGCCGCGACATCTCCGCCGGCGTGCGCCCGCGCGCAAACTCGTCCACCGCGCTGCTCGTCGCCTTCATCTGCGCAAACTCGTACGACCCGTCCTCCTGGAAGTAGTCAAACCCGCCGCACAGCATGATCTTGGCCTTGCCCGTCAGGATCGTGTCGATCGCCACGTCCACCGACAGCACCGACGTCGCGCACGCGCCGACCGTCGGCTTGATCGGGCCCGACGCCGACATCAGCAGCAGGTTGACCCACGCCGCCATCGTGTTGATGAACGTTTCCTGCAGAATGTCGTTCTGCACGTCGCGGTCAAAGTGCCGCTCGCGGTACATCAGCTTGTTCGAGTTCATGCCGCCGACGCCCGAGCCGACCGAGCTGCCGACCTCCGACACGTGCACGTAGCGGTACAGCTCGTACGGGTCCGTGATGCCGGACCTGACCAGCGCCTCGACGGTCGCAACCAGCACGTAGCAGGTGATCGGGTCCACCTGGTCCGCGACGTCCTTGGGGATGCCGTAGCGCACGGGGTCCCAGCCGGTCGGGATCTGCGCCGCAACGAGGCGGTCGAAGCGCAGCGCCTTGGGCACCATCAGCGTCGCGCCCTTCAGGAAGCGCACCGACCACGACCCGTCCTCGTTCTCCCACACGTCGGCCAGGTCGCCGCTGCGCAGCTTGAACCCAGCCGCCTCCTCCGCGCTGGTCTCGAACGGCTCCATGTTGTGCTCAATCTGCAGCTCGCGCATCATCGGCTTCTTGCTCGGGTCGTAGCCGCCCAGCATCTCGGGCTCGATCAGCCGGATGCCCGTGTGCTCGAGGATCTGCTGCTCGTAGCGCTTCTTGACGTCGCGGTCCTCGACCGGCTCCTCCGTCTTGGCGTCGACCCACCCCGAGTACAGCTGCTTGTTCTTGAGCCGCCCGTTGAAGTGCTTGATGTAGCCCATGATCCACGCCAGCTCGATGCAGCCCTCCAGCGAGTATTCGCCGTGCGCCTCCATCTCCCAGCGCGTCTCGGCGTTGCCCTGCGGGTTAACCTCGCCGTACCCGGTCACGACCACGACCTTGTCCAGGTCAACCATGCCCTGCAGGTGCCGCAGGTGCTCCAGCTGCTCGTACGAGGACAGCTCGGGGAACGGGAACCGGTGGTTGGCGCGCGGCCGGATCGCACGCGACGTGTGCAGCCGCTCGCCCTGCGCGCCGCGCACCGCCTTAAAGTCGAGCGACGAGTCCGCCGCCACGGCCTTCTTCACCTCGCTCGCCTCGCGGATGCTCGCGCGCAGCCGCGCTGTCGCCTCCTTGAGATCCGGGATGAACTGGAACCCGCCGTTGAGGTCTGCCCAGACCGGCTCGGTCTGCGCCAGCGCGCTGATGTTCGGGTGCATCAGCCCCAGGATGTTGAACGCCATCTCCTGCGTCGAGAACGTGCGCACGCCCAGCTTCTCGATGCCGTCGGCGACAATGTTGTTCACGTTCATCAGCCCCGTGCCGCGCGTCCAGCCGATGACCGTGCCGGTGATCGTCAGGTACGCCGCCCACGACTCCGAGTACCAGCGGTTGAACAGCGTCTCGAGCGCGAGCTTGCTCTCGCTGTACAGCCCGTCCGACCCGAACAGCCCGTGGTTGGGCGACAGGGGCAGAATGACCTGCGCCGGGCGCGTCTCGTAGCCGCGCTCCGCCTTGCGCGTCTTGATCTCGCCCAGCAGGCGCACCAGGTTCGTCATCATGATGCGGTGCGCCAGCTCCGAGCGCGAGTCAATGTCCGTGATCTCGCGGCCCTGCACGGGGATCGCCGCAAACGGAATCACAAAGTCCAGGTCCCAGCCCAGGTTCTCGCTGCGCGGCGCGTCGTCGTAGATAAACTCGACCAGCCGCTTGATGTCCTGCAGCGAGCCCTGGTTGAACGGCACCACAATCAGCGTTGCCCCGCGCGCGCCGTACTCCTGGTAGATGCCCTGGTAGTACAGCATCGCCTCGCGGTTGTAGCGCGACGTGGTCACCACGACCTTGGCGCCGCCGCTCAGCAGGCCCTTCAGAACCTCCGCGCCGATCGAGTCCTTGCCGCACCCGGTCATCAGCGCGTTCTTGTTCTCGAACGTCTGCCCGCCGCCGCACATCTCGGTCAGCACGTCCAGGTACATGCCCGTCAGCCGCGAGTTGAACTCCCACTCGCCCGTCGGCGCCTTGCGCTTCAGATGCAGGAACGGGATCGTCTCGCGCGCCGCCTCGCCCGGCGCACGCGCGCGGCTAAAGATGCGCCGCGCGCCCGACTCCTCCATGATGCGCGGCGACATGCGCAGCGCGCGCAGCACGTCCGTGTACATGCCCTGGATCGCCAGCTTGCTGTCCTTGCGCATGCCGTTCTGCTGCTTGATGATGCGGTAGATCCGTGCCAGGTTCTGCTCGACGCGCTGCCGCCCCGAGAACTGCGTCAGCTCGCCGCCGGCCTGCATGTTGCGCACGTAGTCCAGCAGCTTGCGCTCGTCGGCGCGCTGTGTCTCCGAATACACAATATCGCCGCTGGCCGTGACCTCCGTGCGCGGGCCCGTCGGGAAGTCGACGTCCTTGTACACCGGCGCGTGGCCCAGCGCGACCTCGCAGTTCTCGTACAGCATCTGCGCGTAGTCGCGGGCAAGCTTGTACGTCTCGCCCTTGCTCACGTCCGTCGTCGCAATGTGGTGCGCCATGTACCGCATCAGCGCCGGGCTCGCACGGTTCATCAGCCGGATGCACCGCGACGTGATCTCGCGGTCGACCTCGGTCAGCCGCCCAAACAGCACCTCGTAGTACAGGATCAGCGCGTCCTGGCGCGCCCAGTTCCAGTACGAGTCGAACGTCCGCGCCTTGCGCGCGTCAAACGCCGGCTGGATGCCGCTCGCGTACGACTCGCCGTGCTCCTCCATCCACAGATCGACCTCGGCCTGCAGCATGCCGTTCTCCACGCGCGACGCCTCGAACGAGCGGTCGCCCTTGCGCAGGTCGATGCCCAGGTACCGCGCCAGCACCTCCAGCTGCTGCTTCACCATGCGGCTCTGCTCGCGCTGCGCCTTGTCGAACGCCTCGCTGTTGATCACCGCCACGGCGCCGCCAGCGCCGCCAGCCGCGCTGTCCGCGCCCGCCGAGTACGAGATGCCCTCGCGCTTCGCGTACGTCTGCGCCAGCGAGTCGAGCCACGACTTGGCGTCGGCCTCGCCGCCCAGACGCGCCGCGGGCTCGGCCGTCAGACCGAGCAGCAGCACGCCGTCCTGGCGCTGAGCGCCCAGGCCGTACGCAGTCTGTATGTGGCTGCGCGCAGCAGACAGCGTGAAGCCGCCAGGCATCTTGCTGCTAATCAGGCGCGCAATCTGCGCCGACGAGTGCTTGCCCAGGCTGCCGCTGAACGACGACATGCCCGAGGCCAGCTCGCTGAGCGGCGTCTCCTCGGACTTTTCGGGGACATCGCTGCCAAACTCCTTCTGCAGGTCGCCGAGGATCTCGTTCTGCATCGTCGACTTGCCGCCCACGAGCTCCTTGACCGACTTGCTGACGGGCACCTCGTCCAGCGACTTTTTGAGCTTCTGGCACACGATCGTGTGGATAATGTCGAGGGCCTTGACCGGCGCGTCGGCAATGGCCGCGCCCGCCGCTGCCGCAGCAGCAGGCGCGCTCGCGACAGGAGCAGCCGGCGCGGCAGGGGCAGCGGCAGCAGCGGGGGCCGCAGCGGCAGAGGGGGCCTCCGCCGCAGCCTCGGGCTCCGGATCGTACGCGTAGTACAGCTCCTTCTCGTTCTTGGAGTAGCACAGCGTCGAGCGGCGGTGGGCAATGGCGTCGTCGTAGGCCTCATACTTGAACTTGAGGGTGCGCTGCGCCATCCCGCACAGCGTCGGGCTCGGGCCAAACTCGATAAAGTGCTCGATGCCGTACTCCTTGAAGAGCCGGTCCTGCGTCTCGATCCAGCGCACCGGCGACGCAAACTGGTACGCCAGCAGCTCGATCAGCAGCACGTGCGACAGGCGCTGGACCTCGGCCGGGTCGGCCAGGCGCGCCTCGTCCCAGCCCTTCAGCGCGCGGGCAATGCGCGCCGAGCCGGTCAGCTCGTGCACCTCCTCAAAGTAGCTGCGCGAGACCTCGAACGGGCGCGCGGTGAGGTTGGGCACATACAGGTGCTTAAGCAGGCTGTAGTTGATGTCGTTGACCTGCAGCTTCTTGACGAGGAAGTTGCGGAACGGCCCAACGCCCGACAGCAGGAAGCTCGAGTGGAACGGCACGTCGATGCCCAGCAGCGGGATCGTGGCCTGGCCGCGCTCGAGGTGGATAAACCCGTCGCGCGCGCGCTTCTCGTCGGCCGCCGCCAGCGCGCCGTCGATGATGCGGCCAAGCTGCTCCTGGACGGCCTCCAGCGGCATCTCGCTGATCAGCCGCGCAACGTCAATCTTCTGGCTGGCGATAAAGTTGAGCACGCCCGTCAGCGTGTCGAGCAGGCGCAGCTCGCCCGCCACGACGTACTGCCAGTTCTCGACGTTGTGGTTGACAATCTCCAGCAGCCCGCTGCCGCGGTGGCGGATCGAGCCGATCACAAAGTCGAGCGCCTGCTGGCCAAAGCTGGCGCCCGCGCGCGCCGGGTTGACCGCCATCATGCTGTACTGCGACCGGTTGAGCGAGTCGCGCTCCACCGCGCGCTGCATGGTCATGCCGCGGTAGAAGCACACCTCGACCAGCGCCTCGACGGCCAGCACCTCGCCGATCGCGCTCAGCGCGCCGTACTCGCCGAGCGAGTGGCCGGCGAATGGCGCGTGCTGCTGGATCAGCGACTTGGCGCGCATGTCCGCGTACGCGGCCAGCTCAAACAGCATCAGCGCCGGCTGCGTAAACTGCGTCGCCTGAAGTAGCCCCGAGGGCGACTTGAAAGTGTAGAACGGCGAGTCCTCGACAATGTCTGGGAACAGCCGCAGCACGCGCGACCCGCCCTCGGCGTCCACGGTCTCGTACGTCAGCGAGCAGTAGTTGTTGCGGATGCGCGCGCCCTTGTCGCCGCCAAAGTGCACCGTGCGCTCCAGCGGGTTGTTGCGCACAATGTCCAGGATCGAGATGCCAAAGGTCTCGCGCATGTGCTTGTCGGCGCGGTCCCAGAGCTGGCGCGCCGTCACCGACCGCTCGTACAGGTCCATGCCCATCCCGGGCTCCTGCGAGCCCTGGCCGGTGAACGTGTACCCGGTCAGCGGCTGCTCGACCTCGGCCATGCCGGCCAGCACCTTGTCGCCGCGCTGGTTGAAGGTCTCGACGCGGATCAGCTTGCGCCCGTCCTTCATGCCGACGTGCCACAGCTTCGTCTCGAGCTGGTCGTTCGGCAGCACCATCCCGACGAACTCGACCTCGTACGCACGCACGCGCTCGGGGTGGTTGTCCGCGGCAAACGTCTCGACAAACTTGCGCGTCGACGCGCTCGTCCACATGCCGTGCGTGATCGTGCCCGGCAGCTCGGCGTAGTCGGCAAAGTACGCGTTGGTGTGGATCGGGTTGTGGTCGCTGGAGATGTTCGAGTACGGCTCGTTGGTCCCCGGCGAGTGCGTGATCGAGCTGAACTCGCTGCCGCTCGGCATCACCGAGTACCCGCCGTTCTCAAAGTAGTACGAGTCCTCGATCGGCTGCCCGTGGCGGCGCAGGTACGCGACCACCGGGTTGCCGTACGCCTCGCTGCTCTCGTACGCTACGTCCGCGACGTGCACGTACTCCTTGGTCGAGACCTGCATCATCACGCGGCCCGTCGTCGTGATCTTCGAGTACATGGTGCGCGACTTGAACCGGTACTGCGACTCCAGGCGGAACTCGAGGATCGCCCCCGCGTGCAGCTCGTGGCCCGCCGCAGGCGCAGGCTCCAGCGGCACAAACCACTCCTTCGAGCGCAGCACCGCCACGTCCTTGGCCGACTGCAGCGTCAGGCGCGCCGGCTGCTCGTCCACGTTGCGGAACGTGTTGGCAAAGTCCGTGAACGCACCGCGGTAGAAGAACGACGTCGTCACCTCGACCACCGGCTTGCCGTCGCGGATGACGTGCCCGCGGATGAGCGAGCGCTTGCCCGCCTCCTCGTTCGTCACTTCGACGATCCGCGCGCGGCTCTCCACCACGTCGCCCGCCCGCAGCGGCTCGGCGCCGTCGACCATGCGGAACCCGTTCGACATGTGCACGAGGTTCAGCACATCGCCGTCGACGATCTTGGGCAGGATGCTCTTGCACGTCATCGGCCAGCACGCGCGCCCCGCAAAGTCCATCGGCGCGTACACCACGCCGTCCTTGTGCTCGACGTAGGTCTCGGACTGGTTGCCCACGACCAGGCAGAACTGCCGGATGTCCTCCTTGCGGATCAGCTCGTTGCTGTGCGTAAACTCATACTCGGGGTCGGCCACGCCGATCACCGCCTCGCCGTCCGCGCTGTTCTCGAACCACACCTGCGCGTAGAACCGCTTGATGCGCTCGTTGCGGCCCTCCATCACCTCGTGGATCGGCGCGTAGGGCATCGCCGCCTGGTACCGGAACAGCAGCTCCAGCCGGCACTCGCGCCCGCGCGGCGCCGAGTACATGTTGAACCGGATCGTCGAGTCCGCGGCATCGATCGCAATGTCCAGCGCCTTGGCTCCGCTGGCATCAGTGATCTCGAGCGCCCGTGGCTGGCCGCCCTCCAGCGTCACCCGCACGACCTGCCCCGCGCGCGGCCGCAGCACGCGCCGCGCGACGTTTCTCGTGTACCGGCGGTCCTGCGCCACGACCGGCACCGTCAGGAGCGCGCGCAGCCAGTTCAGCTCGCTGCCGGCCAGCGTCTCCAGCCACGCCTCGTCGGCGGGCAGCTGCGCCTTGGCCGCAGGCAGCGTGTACACGCGCTCGGTCTCGGTGCTCTCCACGCGCACGTGCGGCGGCACCGCGCGCGGCGCGGGCACATCGCCCAGATAGCCCTGCGCCGGCACCGTGGACTCGTCGCCGCCGTAGTAG
>JANBOI010000123.1:0-17641 GCA_027595825.1 Coemansia biformis
TCACCCGCGCAGGCGCGATCCCGTCGATTCCTGAGCGCTCCGAGGTCAGCGCCTTTCTCAGGACACATGCGCTCCCATGAACCCCCACATCCCGCAGCCGCACAGCTGCACACGCGCCTACCGCATGTGCCCGCTCAGCCCTGCGTCGGACAGCCCCAGCCGCGGCGCCAGCAGGCAAGAGACCTTTGCAAACCCTTGGCAGCTCTGGTATCGATCCCTGGAGACTCCTAACGCAGCGACGCCCCTGTGCGAAGGGGAGCGCCTGAAGCGACCAGCCGGCATGATCACATCCACTTTGATCCTCGATGGTAGCGGCAGTGCGTGATTGGCTGCCGAGCGCATGCCTTGGAGCCGTGGAGCCGTGTCGCGCCCGTGTGCCAGGTCGTTTCTGCTAGGTGCAGGTCTTACCTGCGTTGCCTTTGGCTTTTTGTTGCTTGACGCTCGGCGCCTTCCAACACTCGCGGATGGTCGGCAAGGTGCTAGGTCTGGCGGTGGCCGACCAGGCGTCGTTGCTGCGGCTCGCCATTCTGGGGCTCATTTCGATTGTCGCTATCGGGTCGCGGCTGTACTCGGTCATCCGCTTCGAATCGGTCATCCACGAATTTGATCCGTGGTTCAACTACCGCACGACACGGTACCTGGTCAACAATGGCTTTGACAAGTTCTGGAACTGGTTTGACGAGACTGCGTGGTACCCGCTCGGCCGCGTCGTCGGCGGCACGCTGTACCCGGGCATCATGGTGACGTCGGCGGCCATCTACAACGCGCTGCACCTGCTCAACATCCCGGTGGACATTCGCAATGTCTGCGTGTTTCTGGCGCCCGTGTTCTCGGCGCTAACGGCAGTCGCCACGTACTACCTGGGAAAGGAGGTCAAGAACGCAACGGCGGGGCTCCTGGCGGCGGCGTTCATTGGCATTGCGCCGGGGTACATCTCCCGCTCAGTGGCAGGATCGTATGATAACGAGGGTATTGCGATCTTCCTGCTCGTCTTCACGTTCTTTTTGTGGCTGCGGGCGGTGCGGCTGGGCTCGGCGCTGTATGGCGCACTGGCAGCAACGGCGTACTTTTACATGGTGTCGGCGTGGGGCGGATACGTGTTTATCATCAATCTGATTCCGCTGCATGTGTTTGCGCTGCTGGCCATGGGTCGCTATAGCAACCGCCTGTATGTTGCGTACTCGACGTTTTACGCGCTCGGCACGCTGGCCAGCATGCAGATCCCGTTTGTCGGGTTCCAGCCAACCTTCACGAGCGAGCATATGGCGGCCATGGGCACGTTTGGGCTGATCCAGCTGGTGGCGTTCACGCACTACCTGCGCGCGCTGATGCCTGCGGGGCACTTTCAGACCCTGCTTCGCGCGGCGGTGGCCATGCTCTTTGCTCTGGGCGCCGGCGGCCTGGTGCTGCTGACAATGCGGGGTGTTATTGCGCCGTGGACCGGGCGGTTCTACTCGCTGTGGGACACTGGGTACGCCAAGGTGCACATCCCAATCATCGCATCCGTGTCGGAGCACCAGCCGACGGCGTGGCCAAACTTCTTCTTTGACCTCAACTTGCTGATGCTGCTGCTGCCCGCGGGCATCTACTTCAGCTTCCGCGAGCTCACGGACAACCACGTCTTCCTGATCCTCTACTCGATTTTTGCCGCGTACTTTGCTGGCGTGATGGTGCGGCTGATCCTGACGCTTACGCCGATTGTCTGCGTCATGGCAGGCATCGCCATGGCGAACGTGTTTGAGACGTACCTGGACTTCCGCGGCATGACGGCACAGACCACAGGCGCGGGCGACACTACCGAGGATGCCAAGGCGCCAGCGACTTCTGCTGCTGCTGCTGCTGCCGCGTCTGTTGCTGCCTCCGTCCCACCGGGCAGTCCGGCCCGCCCGGCGCTGGGCAAGCGGCTGTATGCGTACTTTCCAAAGGCAGTGGTCATGGTCAACTTTATGTACTTCCTGTTCATGTTCCAGTTGCACTGCAGCTGGATCACGTCGTCGGCGTATTCGTCGCCATCGGTGGTGCTTGCGTCGCGTGCGCCAGACGGGTCGCAGCACATCATCGACGACTTCCGCGAGGCGTACTACTGGCTGCGCAAGAACACGCCGCAGGACGCGCGGGTGCTGTCGTGGTGGGACTACGGATACCAGCTTGCAGGGATGGCGGACCGGACAACGCTGGTGGACAACAACACGTGGAACAACACGCACATTGCCACAGTGGGCAAGGTCCTGGCGTCGGACGAGGACACGGCGTACGAGCTCGCGCGGCGCCACGACGTCGACTACGTGCTGGTCGTCTTTGGCGCGATGCTCGGGTACTCGGGCGACGACATCAACAAGTTCCTGTGGATGATCCGCATTGCCCAGGGGGTCTACCCCAACGATGTCAGCGAGCAGGCCTTCTTCACGGCCGATGGCCAGTACTCGATCGACGACTCGGCCAGCCCAACGATGAAGGCGTCGCTGATGCACAAGCTCTGCTACTACCGCTTCAACGAGGTCATGGGCGCGCAGGGCTTCGACCGCGTACGAAAGCAGAAGCTACCGTCCAATGTCGAGCTGCACAACTTTGCCGAGGCCTACACGACCGAGAACTGGCTGGTGCGCATCTACAAGGTCAAGGATCTGGACTCCCTCGGCCGCTCGCACCGCGCGGCGGATGCATTCAACGGCCCACGCCCCGCCGCCCCACGCAGAGTCCCGTTCTAGCCCCATCCATCTCTACACCATCTCCCTCTCGCATTTGGCGCAAACAGCAGCCGACGACCGCCGGCAGCAAACAAACAACAAAAACAAAGTGCGCTATCCTGGGCCGTATGCGGCTGCCGCTATCCGCGCGTATGCACCGATGCCTGCGGTCGGAATTCGATCGGGCTGACTGCGATCGCGTGGCTCTGGTCGGCGATCTCGATGCGCACATGCCGCAGCTCAGCGCTGCCCATGCTCCGGTAGTAGTCAGCGACCGTGTAGGACTCTGGGACGGGTGTGCCGCTGACAACGCGCGCGTCAGTCCACGGCGCATCGACGGCATGCTGCAGCGCCACCGACAGCTCCACCGACGTGGACTCGCCGGAGCCCAGGGGCAGCGCCACCGGGATGTCGGCCCACTCGAGGGTCCAGTGCAGCGGGCGCCCCGGGCGCAGCGCCGCAGGCGGCGGCCGCAGCGCGATGCTGCGCTGCGTGGGCAGCCTCACGACGACCAGAACGTCCCGTCGGTGCGCAATCCACTCCAGCTCCGCGCTGACCGACAGGTCCAGCGGGAACAGGTGGTTGAACTCTATGGCCCGTCGCGCTGGATGTGTGCAAGAAAGGCGTGCGCGCGCATATTGGCAGCAGCCAGCCGGCGCAAATGACAGCGGCCTGAATCCAGCGACAAACGCAGCCAGCGCCTGCTCGAGCACAGGCACGCTGCACCCAGCTGCGCCATCCACTGCCGGCGGTGCCAGGGCATCTGCCAGGCCGTCAAGCTCCGGCGCCGCCAGCGACCTCTGTCGGAGCGCCCGCAGCACGCGCGTGGCGCGCTGGCGGAGCTCGGCCTGCATTTTGTCCACCAGCCGCGGGTCGCGCTGCGCCAGCGTATGCACGCTGAGCCAGATTGCGTGCGCAAACACGCGTGTGTAAGCCAGCGCCAGCACGCTACATGGATCGAGCCCCAGTGTCCGCGCCTCGATCGCGTACGCGCCGTACATGATGCGCGCCGCAAGACCGACCAGCCCCTGTCGCCCCACTGCGCCGTCCACCACGCTCTGCGCGCGCAGGACCTCAGCAGCGAGCTCGGCGTAGCTTGCCACTGCCGCCTGGCTGCACGCAACGAGCCCGCCCAGCGGCCCCGCACGGAGCAGTGCAAACTCGCGCAGCCGCTGGCCGAATCGTGCCTCGAGGCTGCCTGCGCACGCATCGCCCCTGCCTCTGGCCTCGGCCAGCAGCTCTTGAACGGCCAGGTATGCCTCCGCCACGCGCTGCCGACCGTCTGCAAGGGACAGCTGCGCAATCGCGGCGTCGGCGCACGGCCGCTCAATCATCTGCCGAACAAACGCAAGCCGCGCGGGCACCGACGCAGCAATGTCCTGCGGCATGCAGCCCGGGTACTTGTCGCACAGGTACGGGAGGTGGCTGAACACGTAGTCGGGCAGCACCCCCGCCATCGCCTGCCGCGTGCTGGGCTGGGTGTTCATAATCAGAATCACGCTGCCGGCATAGACCGTGTCGTCTATCCGCGCCTCGCGGCTCAGGTAGTGCTCGCTGATGCCGAGCAGCGCGCGCACAAACGGCGTGCTGATGATCGGTGAGTGGCTGCGGCCAAGCGCCTTGAGAACCTTGTAGATCGCAAGCTGGTCCTCGGGGTACCGCTCCAGGTTGGCCGTGAATCCGGCCATCAGCTTCTCGAGCCACCCGCTGCTCGCAAGCGCGGACACCGTCAGGAACTCGTAGATTCCCCCGCGCACGCTCCTGCTAGAGTCCTTCATTGCGGACAGCGCTATCGCCAGCTGCTCCTCCGTCAGCTTGATCGGCGCCCGTGTGCCAATTGCTACCAGCGCGCGGATCGCGCACAGGCGCACGCGGTCGCTGCTGTCGTTGAACATGTCGACCAAAAAGTCAACCGCCTTGGCCGCAAACTCACTGCTCGCAAAGCTGAGCTCAGTGATGGACTCGATGGCCGCGTCCCGCACTTCCTGGAACTCGTCTTCCAGCGCGTGCACAAACGCGCCCGCCGCACCCGAGTCCAGCAGCCGGATCTCGTCCGACTCGACGCTGGCGTCGCCCTCGGGTATCCGGCTGGTCGCCTTGGGCCGCGCCCCTCGCAGCCCGAGGTTCCGCCCCATGTATCCGCGGGCTCCGGTCGGCACCACCCGGCGCAGGTGCGACATGACTTGCTTGCTGAATGTCTGCGAGAGGAACCGGTTGTCCACCCCTTTGAACCGCCGCAGAATGGTACTGGCGCGCTGGCGCACGACGACGGAGCTGTCGTTGACCATGTCGCAGGTCTTGACGAATGCGTCGTCCAGCAGCCGAATCGTCTCTGTGGCATTGAACTTTTCGATGACGACTGGATGCTCCGGGTACGCGCTGCTGATGGCCCACACGAGCTCTGCCGCAACCAGGCGCACCTGCTCAACGTCATCCTTGGTCGCCGTCACGCACTCGTCGTACATCTCCACCGGCAGCGCCACGCCCATCATGTGCTGCCGCAGGATGGCGCTCAGCGCAGTCTGCCGCACCTTGGGATGTGGGTCGTTGCTGTATCGGCACAGCGTGTCAAACGTGTCGCCGGGCGCCGCCGGGCCCGCACACGGCCGAATCGTGGGCAGTATCGATAGCGCCGCGCATCGGAGGCGGTGCTGCGGATCGTTCAAGTCGCTCTGGACCGCGCAATCAAGCTGGCGCCGGACGCCCGCGAGGTGCTCCGTTGCAAACGCGTCCTTTAGTTCGTGCAGTGCAATCAGCACCTGGTAGATCTCGCACCTGATGGAGGAGTCGGCGTCCTCGAGCGCCCGGACAAGTCCGCCGGCCATCTGGGCAGAGTCGGTCTCCGGGTAGGCGCACAGATGCGCGGCCAGCCGGACCCCCACCTGCTGCACGGCGGCGGGGAGCCCGGGCGCGCACGCCGTCAGCAGCGCCCGGCGGCCGGTGAGTAGAATCTGGTCCTCATCGCACAAGCCCCGGAGCGACAGCAGTGCCTCGTGCGCCTCTTGGTAGGTGCGGTAGGGCTGCGCTCCAGTCTCGGCTGCAGGCTGCTGAGCCGCAGGTTGTTGGGCCGCGGGTCGCTGGGCCACGCTCGTCTCTGGGTAGCCCCTCTTCGCCGACATTTGCCCTGGAGCCCCTTGCCTGGCGCAGCGGCGCGCGTGTGGTGTGTCGAGATGCGAGCGTGGCAGCCGGCTGGCGCGCGTAGGACCCATCCCAGCGTTTGCGCGCGCCGGGCCCACTGGGCGCCCCCGTTGGCAGCGGCGCCAGCACCCGCCCCGGTCTATGGGACAGTCCGGCTGCGACCAGCGGCGCTGGGCAGCGGCGGGGTCTGCTGCGCCTCTTTCCTGGGCACGCAGCTGCCGCCTGCCAGCGCTGCCTTGCCTCCATCTCCAATGCGCATTTCGAGCCCTGCAGGCGGTTTCCGAGCGCTGCAATGATGCACAAGAAGGCGGCTGCGGCGCTGTCGCCGGTTCTGCTTGCGCTGCTGTGGCAGCTTCGCGACGAGCCGCTGGCGGTCAGCGTGTGCATTTCGGGGCTGGCTGGGCTGGCAACCTGGTGCATCGTGCCGGCGGCGACGGCGGCCTTCAAGCGGGCGGGGCTGTCGGGGGTGGACATGGCCAAGCCCACGCGCCCGGTGCTGGCCGAGAGCATGGGGGTTGTGGCGGCGACGATATACCTGATGGCAACGTTCCTGTTCATCCCGGCGCAGTTCGGGGGCTGGTGGCCCGCGGGCGGCCCGCTGGCGACGCAGAGCAGACACGCGTTTCCGTTCGACCGGCTGGCGCAGTACCTGTCGGCGCTGTTGTCGCTGCAGAGCATGGTGTTTCTGGGGTTCGCCGACGACGTGATCAACCTGCGGTGGCGGTTCAAGCTGCTCCTCCCGACGGTTGCCTCCATCCCGATTCTGGTCGTCTACTATGTCGGGCACGGCGTGACGCACGTCGTAGTGCCCGCGTTTATGCGCTCGTGGCTGGGGACGAACGCGGTCGACTTGGGCGTGCTGTACTACGTGTACATGGGCCTGATGGCGGTGTTTTGCACGAATGCCATCAACATCATGGCCGGTATCAACGGCGTGGAGGTCGGGCAGTCCCTCGTTATTGCGCTGTCCATTGTCGCCAAGGACATTGCCAACATCAACAGCGACAACCTGGAGGCCGGCTACAACCACCTGTTCACGCTGTACCTGCTGCTGCCGTTCATCGCAGTGTCGTGTGCGCTGTACTACTGGAACGTGTACCCGGCGCAGGTGTTTGTCGGCGACACGTACTGCTACTTTGCCGGGATGACGTTTGCGGTGTGTGGCATCCTGGGCCACTTCTCCAAGACGTTGCTGCTGCTGTTTGTGCCGCAGATATTCAATTTTGTGTACTCGGCGCCGCAGATCTTTGGGCTCGTGCCTTGCCCGCGCCACCGGCTGCCCAGCATGGCCAGCGAGAGCCCGCTGCCGCCGAGCCTGGCCAGCAGGCTGCGGCAGGAATGCGACCGGGACGCAGCGGCCTCCTCGGACAGCGGCACTGAAGGCACAGGAGGCCCGCTGCGGCCAAAGGCGACGACGGGCCTCGCCGCCTTGCATCGCACAGTGTCATCGGCCATGCGCAGCTTCTCGAAGCCTGGGCACGGCCCGGCGCGAACGGCACGGTCCGCGTCCGGGCGCACCAGGAGTGCGTCAGCGCACTCGGCGACCTACATGGTTGCTAGCAGGACAGCGCTGGCTGGGGCCCGGCCGCTGGGCCTGCTGGTCGTCGGGCTGTACGAGCGCCTTGGCATGGCTGACGTTGAGCGCGACTCGCATGGCCGCATGGTCAGCGTGAACAACCTGACGCTGCTGAACCTCGTGCTTGTGCGATGCCGCCGCCTCAGCGAGGCCCAGCTCAACAACCGCATCCTGCTGATCCAGGCGCTCAACTCGGTGCTAGCATTTGTTATACGCTACCGGCTGTCACACGTTTTCTACTCCTGAACAGGCCGTCAACACGCCTCGTATATATGCACTCCTAGCCTACGCTGCCACAGCACCCGCCGACACAGCCGCCCTGCAAACCTGCGCTGTCGCAGCGCGGGCGCACCTACTTGGCGTGCTGGAAGGGGATGAACGTGGGCGGGAGCTCGCTCTTCTTTGGCTGGCGGGTCTGCTCGTTGGCAATCACAAACTCGGTCGGCACGCCCAGCTTGAATCCTGCCTGGCGCATTGCGTCCTTGGCGAGCTCCGTGTTCAGGCCCGCGCCACTAAGCTCAAAGATGATCTTGTCCTTGGGCACGCGGCAGGCCCAGTAGTCAAAGGCGCCCTTGCCCTTGCCCATTCGCACCTCAGTTCCCTTCGTCGTCACTGGGATATCTGGGAACACCCGCAGCCAGATCCGGAGCTCCTTGATGGTCTTGAGTTTGGTCTTGAGCAGGGTGTGGATCGCGCTGACCGTTTTGGCTGGCATCCGCAGACCCTCCTTGACCCGCAGCCCGTAGTCGCCAAAGGCCATGTAGTTCCCCTTAGTGCTGCCGCCCGTGCGCACCGGCACGCGGCCCTTCTGCGCCTTCTTGTACTTTCGCCGGCGCGGCTGCAGGTTGCCCAGGCTGCGTATCTGCTGTGTCCGGGCCGTCGGCTGCGAGAAGGCCGATACGGCCGCCGGCCGGGCTACCGCCGCACGCGTGGCCAGCGGCCGCAGCAGAGTTCCAACAAAGCTCCGAGCCCACATTCCGCCTGATGCCGCAGCGCACTCCACGATCAGCCGGACAGAAAATGAGACACGAAGTGCGATTACAGAGCAGAGCCGCCCAGCGCCGGCCGTGCCGGCCTCTATCTGTTGTCGCCGAAGCTGGCCCGGCTTGATCAGCGCCACTGATTGATCCCAGCACGTCTCGCATCATCGACACAAAAGTAGTGGCCAGCAGTTGCGCAGGCGGGACGGGCTGGGTGCCGATGGCGCATTCTTGCTCCGCTCGCGCCTGCAAGCTGGAAGCGGCCCGCAACTGCCCCTCCTCACTAGGCTGCACCACTCCTGTGGCAACAGCCCTCGCCTCCGTCGCCTGCTCGGAATTCTCCCAAAGGACCACGCGCAGGCGACGCGGACCCGCCCCTGCAGCAACGCACACCACCGCGCGGGCTTTCGTCTGGAGACAAAGGCGCCATGGTACTGACCAAGGCGCACGGCAAGTCACTGGCTCTGCTGCGACAGAAGCAGCGGCTGGAGCAGCAGCAGCTGCAGCTGCAGCAGGAGTCAGATCTGTCAAACGTCTCGGCACAGAGCGACCATAGCGACCCGGGAGGACACAGCAGCCCAGCAGGTCTTCGTGCTACGATGGATGCAAACGAGCCAAGCGGCACCGGTACCCCCTTGGACGCGAGCATGCCGGCCAGCCCCATGCCAGCGTCCGCCCGCGCCACCAACAACCGGGGGCGGCCGCGCCAGAAGCCAATCGTCTACATAGACAACCTGCACATCGAGAGTAAGAGGAGACCCCAGCGCAGGCGCGGCCGAGCGGATATGGACGTCTATGTGGAACCGCCGCCGCCATTGGGAGCCGCTCAAAGCATGCACCAAGAGGCCTCCGATTCCGATGATCTGGACGCAGTGCCACTGTACGTTGCCTGCGGATTCGATGCTCCGCCAGCAGGTAAGAGGCGTGCCGTGCCGAGGCATGTATATATAGGCGTCACTGCTCGCCTCACCAAGTGCTGACAGCCGCTGCGCCTACACATGCATCCTTTGCGTAGCGACTGCGAATGCACCCCAGCCAGTCCCACGCCGCCAGTCCCGAAAGGGCGTGGCTGCTGCAAGGGCTGCTGGCGATGGCCAGAAGGCGAAGGACTGCGACGGCGATGTGGCCATGGCGCTTGACGATGCGACGGTGCCGACAGTGCTGCCAGCGCCGGCGGCCGAGGATAAGCCAGACCACCACAAACTGAACGAAGACGGCAGCAGCGACGACAGCAGATCCGGCGGCGATTCTAGTGGTGTTGCTGCGGTTATAATGACGTTGCCAAGGCTGTCCGTAGCGGCTGACTGCAGCGCAGCCAGCGCTCCACAGCAGGTGGCACCACGCCCGAGCATCGAGTTGCCAGTGCCCGATGTTTCCCTACACTCTATCTGTGCCGCTCTGCCAGTCCCCGAAGATCTGTGCGCACCAGGGTTCGCTTTCGCGCGCATCGATGCGAGCTCGCTCGAGCCAGCACATGTGCTAGCCTCGGGACGCGAGGAGAGCACACATGTGCAGGCGCCATTCGAGTACCAGTCCGAGGTGTTCTCTGTTCCCGAGGACCCGCTTCTCTGGCGCCATATGCAGCAGAGAAAGTACAGCCACTGGGCTGCGATGCATCCATCGTGCCGGCGAGTGACGGTGAAGCTGGTCCCTCAGCCAAGCTTGTGCCGGACGGCGAGCCGGTTCCACCAGCCGCAGTGCCGCGTGTGCATTGCTCGGACAGGTGGCAAACGGTGCAGATTCGCCGACGTGCGCTACATCACGCAGCTGACTATCGAGCTGGTAAGAGGCGCCACGGCCACGCGCTATCTGATCTGTCCGGCATTCAGGTCCCAGATTGAGAAGGCCCCGGCCATCCGCCAGCAAATCGCGCCGATCACGCTGCCTGGGGACCGGGTCGTCTATGGCGATGAGTCGTGGATCGAGTTCCACATTCTGTGCCAGACCGTCGCATCTATAAAGTCGCTACTGCGGCGCGAGCTTGCTGTCGTGCGCGACGTGCTGGTCCACGAGGCGCGCGGCTTCGGCAACGGATGCATATCATTCTTTGACACAGCGGTTCTTCCGCAGCTGGTGCTGGATGGCGGTGCCAACGCGGTGCATCCACTCTATGGCTGCTCCCCGACGCCGTGCATTCTCCGCAGGGTGCCGTTTGGCGCGCACCAAAAGTGCGATATGTGCCTGGCGCCCATCTTCTCCACGTACTTTTCCTGCTGCCTTTGCATGGTGGAGTATTGCGTGGACTGCTATTCCGAGTGGGACGACTCGGATGTCACTGAGCGCTGCTATGTGTTCGAAAAAGGCACAAGGCATGGCGAGGATACCAAGGGCGACGCGCAGACGGACAGTGGGATTGCAATGTCCTATTGCAAGCGCTTTACATTCCACGAGTCGGACAAGGCGATCACCCACTCGACGCGCCACAAGAAGTGTCAGTTCGTGCGGATGTCGCACTTTAGCGAGGCCGAGCTGGAGCTGATGCTGCGCAAGGCGAACCGCATTGTGCAATACTGCGACCTGCTGGACGAAACGCAACCCGCCGGCTACAGCTCCATATCGCTGTGTGCGAATGCGCTCAGGGCCGGCGACCTGACAAGCCGGGAGGACCATTCGTGGACCAGTGCCATCCTGGACCGCATCGACAGGGATACCGCCGTCATTGCGAATCTAGGCGACGCCGATTATTGCGGCAGCGTCTCCAGCCGCCCAAGCCCAGCCGACATCTGTGCAGCGCTCGAGACCCCCGGCGCTGGGCCCTCGCACTCGCAGTCGCAGTACCTGGAGGCGCTGTGGGACGAGAAGATACGCTCGCTTCTCTTGTCCGCGCGGCTCCCGCTGCAAGACTGGCAGCGTCCGCCGGTCTATGTTCCGGCCGACGGCCTCTCCCTGCGCGAGTTCTCCCGGCTGTGGGAGGAGGGCTACGTCGTCGTCATCACAGGGCTGCTGACCGAGGAATTGGAAGCGACCTGGACGCCCGCTGCACTTGAGGATGCAATTGGAGCTCTGTGCGCGCCTGTGTTTGAGATGGGCGCGCGCCGGTCGCCGGTCGGCGACTGGCCACTGCGGAGGCTCTTGCAGTGCCTCAGGCCTGGGTATGCAGCCGAGGGCGGAGCCCGCAACAGAGGCAAGGGCAAGAGCAAGGTCAAGGGCAAGGTCAAGGATGTCGACACCGACGAGGCCCTCGATACAAAGTTGCTTGCCGCCGGGCTGCAGACCAGCCTCAGCCTCGACGGCCTCCCCAGTGCCAAAGCCGAGGGCAGTGCGGAGGCCGACATCGGCCGCCTGGAGGAGCTTCGCCGCGCGGCCACCGCGATGCTCCCGTTCCCGCAGTACACGTCGGCCGACGGATCGCTGAATCTGGTCAACCGGCTGCCCGGTCAGTATGCGCGCCCAAACTTTGGCCCCGAGCTGCGCTGTATGCATCGCGGCAGCGGCGCGGACGGCGTGGAGAACATGCGCTGCGAGGTGGCTGACATGGTCAGCCTGATGGCGTACTCATCGATGACCGACCACGCGCCGGCACAGCAGGCCGCGACAGACGCGAGCGAACCACCCCGCCGCAGGTCCCGGGCGCGCAGCCTGACCCAGCCGCATGGTGCCCCTGGCGGCCATAGCATCGAGTGGGACATCTACCCGTCCGCCGCGGCAGGCATGCTGCGCGCGTTCCTGGAGGAGGAGGCCCCGAGCAGCGCGAGTCGGCGCGACATCGCCTGTGGGCAGCAAGTCTTTATGAGCGACCACTGGTGCCGGGCCCTACATCAGCAGTGCGGGGAAGATGCCCGGTGCTTCCGCGTGTACCAAAGCCCCGGCGACGCGGTGTTTGTGCCATCCGGCTGCCTGTACCAGCGGCGCGCGTTAGCCAACACCGTCTGTGTGCAAGCCAAGTTCCTGTCGCCCGAGCACGCGGCCACTGCGCGGCAACTGTCGAATGAAATCACCTCGCTGGACAGGGACCAGCGGCGCAAGCAGGCCCTGCCAGTGATGGACATCCTGTGGTGGACGTGGATGGGCTGCTCGACCGATCACGCGGCGGACGCCAGCGCGACCGTCGCGACGCCCCGGAAGGCGGCCGGCAGCCGGCGCCGAAGCCCCTCATCGACCCCAGCAAAGCGGCGTAGGTCGCGCGCACCAGACGCGCCTGCCCCGGACCTTGGCGCGCCACCCCCAGCTCCCAGCACGAGCAGCACCCAGCAGGCACGCCCGAGCCGCAGGCAGGGCCGTCGTCGCGGAGAGGGCATGTGTCCCGAGTAGGCAGCAGCGCGGTGTGTTTCTCTTGTGCCAGACTTGCCGCCAAGTCATGCTGACCAGCTGGCCAGATGACCGTGGAAGGTAGACGTCTCAGTGGTAGTTTGGGCTAAAAACGCATCTCCACGTTTGGATGACATTGCCCTCTGGTGCTGGGCCCCAGGCAATGGCTGGCTACGAACCCCCGCTCCCCGAAACTGTTGCACATGATAGGCCAAGGCTGAATGCCTCGTGTACCTAGCGTCCACGAGCTGTGTACACTAGGGCATGGCTGAGAGTGGGCAATCTGTGCCCTCCACTGTCAACATGGGCTCTATGGCGTGCTAGCCACCATCACAACACTGGCGGCATGCCCTTGCCATACGATGGTCCACATGTTGCACTACCAGAAGCAGATGCTACCAACATCCCCCGCTTCTGCCACTGGTGTTTGCAAAGCTGCCGTCGCTACTTTTCAAAACACCTCGGAAAAGCCTTCTCATGGGCCTTTCTATTTTGGTTTTGGAGGGTGGTTGAAAGGTAAAGCCGAGGCAGAGAGCGACAGACAAGAGATGACTGTGGTAGGGTGTGCGTGTGCGTGTGCGTGGTGTGCGTGGTGTTTGGACCAGGCCGGGCAGGGGAAGCATAGTGGAGGAGGGTGGGAGTGCGCAGGGCGAGCAGCTGCCTCTCTCAGTCGGTAAAGATAAAGAGGTTGTTGGTGGCAGCGACGGCGAGCGTGTTCTCTTTGGGATGCCAGCTCGAGTGCAGGATCTTGCGGTTGTAGTCGATGCTCTCGGGGTCCACATCCTCCTTGCGCAGCCCACCGCGCCCGTTGCGCGGAATCCCGACTTTGCTCTTGCTCCCATTAGGTCCCTGCACACGCTTGGCCCTGAACGCGTTCTTGTCTGCCTGCAGCATAACGTCGCCTCCCTCGTCGGCCAGGTTGTAGATGCTAAAGTAGTTGTTGTACGACCCTGTCATCGCCTGCTTGCCGTCGCCGCTAATGTTGCACTCGAACTTGTCGAATATGCAGTCGTTTTCGTATAGGTCGCACAGCTTGGGCTTCAGGTAGTCGTGCACGTTGATCGTCCGCACCGGCTCGCGCTCCATGTTGATGTCCCACAGCCGCAGCGTCAGGTAGTCGCGCGACAGAACGTACCTGCCGTCGGCGCTGAACCGCACATCGGACACGGACGAGATGATCTCTGAGAAAAAGTTCTTGGACGCCGGGTCCTCGACCTCTTCAAACTGCTTTGCGTGCTGGTCGCACAGCGCAGCCTCGCGCATGTCGCACAGCTTCACCGTGCCCTTGCTGCTGCTGTACATAAAGTAGTTGCAGGACGCCGGGTGGAACTCGGCCGCCGTGATGACCTCGGTCAGGTCCTCCATGTTGGCCGGCTTGATGTCGACAATGTTGAAGCTCTGGTTGTTGATGCCCAGGTTCCACAGGTTGATGCGCAGGTCGTCCGCCGATAGGTACGTCTCGCCGTCCGAGTTGACCGAGATCGAGTTGATGTGGTAGGTGTGGGCGTTGGCGTAGATCTTCCGCGGGATGGCTGCAACAATGTTCTCGCACGACATTAGCTTGGGCAGGCGCAGGTTGGCAATGTCCGCCGGCGGCGCGCGGTCGCCGTCAAGCAGGTTGTTCTCTGTGACCTGCTTTAGCGTCTTCTCGCACACCTTCCACAGCTTGATGGTCTTGTCGTTGGTTGTCAGCATGTACAGCGCATTGTTGTTGGGCCTCAGCCATTTGATTCGGTTGATCTTCTCCTCGATCTCCAGGCTCTTCAGGTAGTCGAACTCGGGCTCGTGCGACTGGAATTCTGTATAAAACTTGTACTCGCACCCTTGTTTCTACGTTCGGCGGTAGCGGTGGTGGTGGCAATGTCGACAGCACAGACAGAAACAGCCACGCAGAACGAGCGGCATCTGGTTAGCTTCGGGGGCTGCCCTGAATAGAGCCACAGTGATCCCGCCGCTCTGCTGGTAGCCGCCAAGCCTGTGCATCGCACGCAGACCGACATGGTTGGCCGATGCACTCGCCTTTCGTCGGCTGGCAAGCACATGCCACAGACTTACATTGTCGCTCCTCTCAAACAGCACAACACGCCCGCCTTTGTCGCCCGTCGCCAGGTAATCGCCCGTGTGGTCAAACTCGACCGTCGAGATAATGTCCGCTACATCACCAGGACAGAGACAGAGGCAGCGTGCGCAACACCACTTTGTCAGCAACGATGACGCGTGCAGTCTGCGGTGCTAACGAGGCGGCGGCCTGCGTCACAGGCTCGCTGCGCCTCTATCCACCGCCGCGCATGTTCATACACAGCCAGTCAGCCAGCCAGCCAGCCAGTAAGCCAGCCAGCCACGGACATAACCATGCTGCCAGGCAGAGCTGGCCAGATCTGAATGCGCGCTGATGAAGCGGCAGGCATGCAGCGAGGAGCAAGCGCACTACACCGGTGCGGCCAAGCCCGGAATGTGCGGCCTCCTACCTTCAGTCACATCCTCCAAATCGGCCTTGTCGCCAAAGCACTGGGTGAATTTCCAGCCATGCTCGCTCTCCATCGTCTAGTGGTTGGGGACGTGTGGAAGCACCAGCCGATTGAATGCAGGCAGCGAGCGGCAAAAAAAGAACGAAGAACAGACGAGGAGGCGATTTGAGGAAAACAAGCTGGATTGCTGGCGCAAGGAGAGCGAGAATGGGGAGCGGGCCAGCAATTGCAAGCGAGGGGCCGGTCGGGGCAGCCAGGGCCTTTTGTGTGTGTGCGCGTGTGTGTAGAAGAGCAGGGACAGACAGACCTGGCGATTGCGCCGTGCCAGCTGAAAATATTTTTAAAGAGCCTGGCTCACGCCCCGTCGCCCGCGCCCGCGCCTGCCCGGAGCCGGGCGGCCGAATGCGAGCGCCGGCCCAGGGGGATTCGCCGCGGCGGGTCGCCCGCGCACGGCCGCCGGCTGGCCCAGCCGTCCTGGGGGGCCTTGCGCCTGGCGGCCACGACTCATGTCCGTATCTGGGTGGATCCTCCCGGCTGGGATTAGGGGCGGGTGCCCGCGGGGTGTGCGGGCCTGGTTGGCCCCCTAGCTTTCGGGCATGCTGTCTGCGTCGACGCTGGCGTCACCCGCTGGCCCGTCGCCCGCGGCAGAGCCGGCGGCGATGGAGTAGTCCTCGAGCGGCTGCGCGCCGTCCTGCCGAGCGGGCGCGAGCGGGCTGCCGACATCCTGCGGGCGACGGCGCAGCAGCGTGTCGGTGATCCGCTGTGGGTTCTTCCGCTCCTCGAGCTTGAACTTGTTCCGGATGTCATACCGGCAGCGGTTGGGCATCGCGTTCGAGATCATCTCAAAGTCCGACCCGAACTTTCGCAGGTGCTGGTAGAACAGCTCGGTCTCCTCTGGCCGCCAGCGCCTCCGCGACCCGCGCTTCGTCACGTATGTGAGCGAGTTGATGAAGCGCGGGCGCTCCGACTCGTCGACCAGCTCCAGCGGCTCGCCGCTGTCTTTGGCCATGTCGCTGCGGCTCACGACCAGCGAGTCCGTGTCGATTATCACTTTGCCGTTGACCACGCGCACCTGCGCCGCCATGCGGGCGCTGGTGGGCTGCTCCAGCGGGTCCGACTCCGGCGCCTTCTCCACCACTGGCGACGCTGGCTTGGACGGCGCCCGCGACCCGCCCTCGGATCCCGGCGGCAGGTGCAACCTGCGCAGTGCCATGTTTTCGCGCTCGATGAACTCTTGCGTCGGCCTTCCGTGCCGGCTGTCGCGGCAAAAGTACTCAATGGTCATGCTGCTGATCTCATCGGCAGGGAGCAGCGTGTAGTCAGTGACGGTCTTCAGCCGCGGCAGGGGAATTGGCCCGGGCTCGCTGCTTTCCGCGCGCGCCCGCTTGGACGGGCTCATCAGCCGGGTCGCGTGCGTGCGGTCCCGCTGCGGGCCGGCCGCCGGCTGCGGCGCCCCCCTCGCCCCGCTCAGTCCGACCGGCGAGCTCAGCGACGCAAGCCGCTGCGGCACGGCTGGTGAGCCCGCCGGCGCGATGGCAGTTGACGGCCGCCGCCGCGCAGCCGCCCGCGGGGATGCCCCGACCACAATCGGCGTGCCGCTCGGACGCATAGGCTGCTGCTGCTGCTGCTGCTGTGTGCTCGCCTCGGGCTGAGGAGGGACGTGCTCCCGCTCCTCGATCCCCCGCGGCAGTCCGATAACAACAGCGCCGGCGGGCCTTGCTAGAGACCCCGGCTCAACTGCTGGAATGCCACCCGCCTGCGTACTCGCAGTGGGTATATCCTCCGACTGTTCCCCATGGCTGACCTCTGCGGAATCCCCGCCGCCATCCGATGCATACTCTCGCGCGTGCTCGCCCGCGCGGCTGCTCCTCCTCGTTGGGCCCGCCGGCTGCCGAGTCGGCCTGGGCTTCGCCTTGGGCGCAAACTTGCGGCCGCCTTTAGCTACGAGCGCCTCACAGTCGGTGGTCCGTGGAAATTAGGCTCCTCTGCGAAGAGCACACTCGCGAATTGAGGGGAATGTAGGCGCTGCTTGCGCATGGGACACTTACCAACGCGCAGCGACGTCACCGAGGACATTTGCGCAGCTGGGCGGCTCCCGGCGGCCGGAGCACGGGCAGGGTAGGCGGGTGGTACACTGGCGGTGTCGTTCTGGCGTGGTTCGAATCAGGGTAGACAGAGCAGTCGCATTTTTCACAAGGAGCGGAAAGAGCAAATGCGCTTTTGCGCGCAGCACTGGTGCACTGGTTTCACGCGCGGACCCCAAACGGCCTGATCGCGGCTGATCGCGACCCGCGCGGCGATCCGGCGGGCGGGCGGGGGAATGGTCCTTGCGCGGCGAGAAGTCATATGCGCCTGCAGCACCGCGGCTCAATCAATTGTCCGCTCTGGCGTCACATGCGCGGCGTGGGCATGCGCGGCGTGGCGCTTATCAGAGCCGGGCGCCCGCACTGGGGGCCCATCTCTCTCTCCTCCCTGTCATCTAATCTCTCCTCTTGCCGGTATTTCGCGCTCTTGGCCGGACCGAGGATCCCTACCACCCCCAAC
>JANBOI010000124.1:0-17493 GCA_027595825.1 Coemansia biformis
CGGCAGCGCGCTACGGGCAGCTCACCTGTTGGCAGACTTGCGGCTGAATGCAGAGCCCCTGCGCCTGTGCTTCTCACCGTGCTTGCCCAGCACCGACCCGGCGATGCTGCTCGTCTCAAACGAGTCGTCGGCCACGCTATCCCGGCCGGTAAAGTCCAGCTGCAGCGTGACGGTCGCGCCGTCGGCCGTGAGCACCGCCGTCTTTGTGCCCCGCGCGCCGCCGCTGCTCAGGAGCTCGCTCTTGAGCTCGGCAAACGTGTTGAGCGAAAACACCGCCAACTCCTTGTCGCCGAGGAAGCTCGCATGGTCCTTCAGCAGCACCTTCAGCGTCGGCGCGCCGCCCTGTAGCACTGGCAGCGCAAGCTGCTCGCCGTCCCACACTGCGTGCGTCGTGTCCTTCTCAACCCGCGTCTTGTGCAGCGTTTTGTGGTTCAGCTCCACGGCCACCACCAGGTTGCGCTTGCGGCCCGCGTGGCTCCCCGAGTCCCCAATGCTGGCCGACTCGATTGTGACATGGAGCGTCCCCGGCCCGGGGAACGCGTCTGCCGACTCGGTCAGCGGCGATGTCGGGATCGCTGACGCCCCGCGCGCCCGCGGGAACCCGGCGATCCGGGCCGCCGAGCCGCCTTGCGAGTTCACCGCAGTGGTCGACGCAGTCGTTACCAGATCATGCTTCTGGTCGTCGTCCAGAGGCATGTTTGGGGCCTGCGCCATCGCCTGCGCCGCGGCTGGCGACAGCTTGGACCCGTCCACGCCCGACTCGCTGCTGCTGGCACTGTCGCCGCGCTTCCGGCCGCCCAGCCGGTGGCCTTTCTTGCCGCCAATCTTGCCGAATATCCCGCCAACGACGTTGCCCACGATGCTCGCGCCGCCCTTGATGACCGTCACGGGCGCCTTGACCACCGTGTGCGCGACATCCAGCAGCACTGGCGACGAGTCGTCGTGCTGCTCCACGTACCCGGGCTTGAACAGAAACGCGAGCTGCATCTCCGCCTTGCCGTTGCTCGAGGCGAGCGGGTAGCTCTTCTCGACCAGCTCGCTGATCGGCAGGTCCTTTAGCGGGAGCGTGAGCGTGCCCAGAAGCGTGTGCGACTGGAACTGGTTCCAGTCATAGACCTCGAGCGTCAGCACCGACTTGGAGCGGAGCCGGATGCCCACGTCGCCTTGCTCGTTCCAGCACGGGTTCAGCGTCTTCTTGATCGTCTCGCCCTCCCACACCTTGACACCGTCAATCAGCGCCACCACATACGGGTCCGACGTTCCCGACTTGTCCGCCGCGGGCAGGTGGGTCGCGGACTTGATGCGCATGCGGACCATGCCTTGGTCGGTAATGCTCTCGCTGGCCAAAAGCTGCGGGTCCTCGACTGGGTCGTAGCGGATCAGCACCAGCACCTCGCCCGTGTCGGCATCCAGCCGCAGCCACACCGGCTCGGAGGTGTTCACCATCTTCTGCCGGAGCAGCTCCTCCATTGAGAACTCGACCCGGCCGACCGAGATCATCTCGTCCTTGTCGATGTGGACACCGGGCGGCTGGCACTTGACTTCAATCGACAGCTTGTCGAACTGGGTCTCTGGAACCGCGGCCTGCGAGAACTCGTCGTCCCACACATGCTCGCGACCACGCCTGCGCGACGGGCTCGTCACATGCACCGGTGCCTGCTTGTTCCCGTTCAAGTACATAGTGACAAACACGCCCGCAAACGGGCGCACCAGCCCTCGGCAGCCGATTATTGCCACCGAGATCACGCCCGCCTTGAACTGCGCGTAGTCGATGTTGGGCAGGCGCGGGAACCTCGCCAGCGCCTGCGAGAGCGTATCGGCGCCGGGGCCGGTCATCCCCGACAAGACCGACTCTACGGGCTGCTTCGGGTCCCTGGGCATGTTGGGCCCGCCGTTTGGCGAGCCAGCCTTGCTGCCGGATCTCGCTGGCACCGGCCTGCGGCTGTCTGTGCCCTCTTCGTCCGACGACGACGACGAGGACGACGCTGCCTTGGAAGCAATGGTCTCGAGCTCCTCTTCGCCAAGAACGAGCCCGCCATTGCTGATGGACATGTCCAGCGTGCCGCGCGCCTTGTCGGCCTCGGACAGCATATCGTCAAAGTTGATGACGGGCACAAACGCGGCCCGGAACCTGATCTCGCCCTTGATTTTGCCGTTGCGCTGGCGCAGACTGGCCCACATCTCCAGCGGCTCGGTCTTGGCAAACACAAAGTCGCCATGCTCGTCCTTCGTCTTGGTGCCCATCAGCCTACTGACCTTGAGCAGCGCGTCGCCCAGCGGCTTGTCGCGGTCGATGCGGTTCCAGTCATAGCACTCGAGCGCCAGTGTGTCACTCACTCCGTGCACAGGGATGAACAGCGTCTCGTTCCACACCGGGTCGAGCGAGTTGGCAATGTAGCGCGTCTTGGCCCGAACCTGATTCTGCACCATGATGGCCAGGTACGGGTCCGACTTGCGGCCGGACGCTGCCTCCACGTTCTTCAGGCCGCGGCCCTCGTGGCACGTCAGCTTGACAAAGCCAATCGGCGGGCCCGGGAGCTTCTTGCCCTGGCCGAGGCTGGTGGCGATGCTTGGGTCCATCAGGATCGGCCGCCACTTGACGTTCAGCCTGACCCTGCCCTTGGGGTGCCCCATGAGCGGGTACCAGTCGCTGCCGTTCTCGCCCGACTGGTGCGCAAGCGCATCGTCGATCTTGACCCGGAGCGTGCCAAGAGTGCGGTCGTTCGACGTGTCTATCAGGCGGAGATGGATGACCGCGCAGTCGCGGTCCGGCACAAACTCCTCCTTGCCAATCTCCCACGACGGAGTGTCGGTGTTTTTGCTTTCGGGGCAGGCAATGACCACCTTGCCATTGACTCGAGCCTCCGCGCGCACACAGAGCTTGCGCGCCAGCGCGGGCGTCGCCGCCAGGTCGCTCGCGGACCGCACAAACAGCCGCAGCAGGCCGGTATTGGACGAGACATCGGGCTCGTACGAGTCGTCGCCGGCACCGTCCTCCTCCTCGAGCGCCGCCTTGGCCGCCTCGACGGAGGGGTCGAGCGGATTGCCGTCGGCGTCGACGGACGCGGCCTGGGTCGTGCGGATCGAGACCGGAAAGTACGACATGTCAAACGTCAGGTTGCCGCGCTCCGTCTCGCCCATCTTGATGGGCATGGTGACGCCCTCGACTTCGGGCTCCTCCAGCAGATCGCGCATGGGGTAGCTGACAAAGCCAATCTTGTCGTCCTTGCCGACGTTGTTCCAGTCAAACACCTCCATGTTGATCGTGTCGGACTTGCTGTATATCAGCAGGAACAGCTTTTGGTTCCACGACGGCGACAGCGTCTTCTCGATGATCTCCGTCTTGTCGCTGTGCTCGGGGTGCTTGATGGTCGAGATCCTCACATACGGGTCGGCCTTGCCAAACGTGTCCATCTTGGGGAGGCCGCGCGCGCCATGCATGTGGACAATTAGCACGCCCTTTGCCGAGGGGATGTTTGCAACGGCGCCGCTGATGATCTGCTCGACGTCGATCGTGAAGCGGTTCGGCGCGTAGAACATGGGCCCGATGGTCGAGTGCATCATGTCGAGGATGAACGTGCGCAGGCCGGGGATGTGCGCAATGTCAAAGCCCAGCATGTCGCCGCCCACGGGCTTCAGCGAAAAGTCGATGGACGGGCGCTCCAGGAAGCACACCTCGGCGGTCCGCACGTGCGGGAACACCGGCCCCAGCTGCAGCTTCACCTGCATCTTGCCCTTGAACACCATGTTTTCGACCAGAATCGGCATGCCGGCGCCGATGAAGCCCTTGCCGACGCGCACCGTCAGCACGACCTTGGGGTTTACGCGGTTCTCGCGCAGCACCGCCGGGACATCCGACAGGTCGTTGGGCGTGAACGACGCGTGCCAGTCCATGACGATCTGGTTGCGGTCCTCCAGCTCGCTGTACGTGCGCACGCCGTCGATTCGCGGCGCCTTTGTGCCCAGAGTGAAGGTCGTCAGCCGCAGCGAGTCGACAAACCCGGGCGCGCTCTGCGCAAGGATCGGGTCCACAATGTCAATCACCATGCGGCTCAGCGACGGCTCAAACATGAGCCAGAAGCGGGTCACAAACTCATTGAGCCACCCGACGCTCTCCAGCGTGCGGGTGATGGTGGCCTTCTCATACGCGCGCTCAATGTCGTCCTTGACTGCGCGGCGATAGCGGATGATCGAGTTGCGATACCACTGGGCTACAGACACAGACACAGACGCCGGCGTGGGCACAATGGCAAGATGCGGCGCGCAGGTATTGCAGGTCAGCTCCCGAACAACGACGGCCCCGCCCGGTGGCGTGTGCGTGTGAGACCCGGGATGGCACAGCGCATTACGCGCCACCGCATGCAGCCCCACGGCCGCTGCTGCACCACGGCCGCTGCTGCACCACACACATATGCGCTGTCTGCAGAGCATAAACCGGCAGACAGTGCAACTTACCGCCATAGGTCGCAGCAATGGCAAGGCCGAATATGCCAAACCTGAGCGATGTAAGCACATAGGTCAGAAACATCAGGCCGAATACGCCAGCGCAGTTCCGCCACATCCCCGTCCGGTCGATCATCTCCACGTAGACAGCAACTGTGTCGAACATCGACGGCGGCGTCGGCGGCGGGGCCTTCTTGCCGCTGTCGATGGCGCCCTTCTCCTTCCACCCGACTACGGCCTTGTAGTCGCCCGCGGCCTTGCTTCCGCCGTCGGCGCCCTCTGCCCTGTTCTCGGCGCCGGCCGCGTCGGACGCGCTCCCGTTCATGGCCGACGCGCTGCTGCTGCCGGCGGCCGCCTGCCTTGACTGCGTGCGCGAGCGCAGCTTGATGTACCCCGTCTCTGTGCTCAGGCGGTACAGCGTGCGGCTCGTCAGCATCTTGGTTCGCGCAATGTCGTAGAGGAGCTTGGACTTTAGCAGCGGCGTGCCTTGAGCGCTCCCGCCGCCCGTGGACGCGGCCTCGCTCGGCGGAGTCGGCTCCGTCGCCGCCCTTGACGTGGCCGCGCCAGGCAGCGGCGGCAGGGGGCCGTCGGGCGGCGCCTGCGTCTCTGGCGTCAGGCTGCTGGCCGGCTTGGCGGCGTCAGCGCTCTGCGAGCTCCGCACAGCATTCATGGCGACCATGCGGAAGCGCGCCGAGTGGATGCCGGCCGGCTCCGGGTCCGCCGTGGTGGCCGACGTGGACTCGGATGCGCTCGCTCCGGCGGGGGTGGCCGGGGCGGCCGGGGCGCTGGGCGCGGGCGTGGGCGCAGGCAGGGCCTCCTCAGACATCGCGGCGGACGGCTGTGTTCGGAGTTCCAATGCCGGGGTGCGGAGCAGTAGCAGAGGCGTAGCGCGTTGCTATCGCGGAAGCCGGCAGACGGGGGGTGCTGGGAGCGCTGATGGGCAGGAGAGGCTGGCGGGCGGGAGGGTGTTTGGAAGCAGAGAAGGGGGGCCTAGCGTGCATCCAGCACCGGGGCCAATGGCGCGAAGCACCCGAGCTTCGCCATGCAAGCCGTCTGCGCTCCCCCTCCCGCCCACTCTTGTTCTGTGCGCGCCGCCGCCGCAAGCGCCACCTGCCCCACGTTTGGCTCCCGCTGCGCACGCACCAAAGCCAAGCACAGTGACTCGCCCCGTCACCCCCGCCCCCAACGCACCGATCAGATTGGCGAAGATCAGCACTATCTACTGCTGGAAGCTGGACGGGGGTGGCTGTCGGTGGTCCCCGGCCCGTTCTCCTCATCGGCGCTCCGATTGTGTGCTTTTGCCTCTCCGATTGTGTGCTTTTGCCTGCCCGCGATTCCCCGACGCTGAACAGCCCCGCAGCAATAATTCAGAACGAAACATGCGTGCCTGGCCGTTCCCCTACATGAAGCTGATGCACCCGTTCCTCATTGGCGGTGCGGCGACGTTCTACATCTTTGCAAAGATTCAGAACACCATGTGCGAGAGTAAGTGTGGGCCCTCTCTGGGCGTGCTGAGCGTCGCGGACTGCATCGTTTGTCTGCGTCCCCTGTCTGCGTGCGCCAGACGTCGGCTGCTAGCTGACAGCCGAGCCTCAACGCATTCCCGTGCCCTGTAGGCGAGACATATGCCAACGATGTTCGCAACCCCAAGTACGCCGAGATCCAGGCCAGGAAGCACAAGGCCGAGGGCCACTAGGCCCATCCGGAAGGCCACCGTGTGCGGCGGGCGATAGTGCGGCGCCATGGCAGGCAGCGGCGGGCGGGTGGATGTTGGGCGTCTGCCGCGCCGCCTTGTGCCGGGCCCCGCTTCGAGTTCACTCTTGCTTACTCTGCAATCATACAAGTTTCAGCTTTGTGCGTAAACGCCCTGCCGCGGAAGCGCCGATGGATGGCCGGGCCGTGCTTGTTGGAGTCACGGCGGTCACAGCAGCTCCACCCATATGGCCTGCTCCCCTTCATCGCGGGCAGGCACGGCTGGTCCGCGATCTTGTGTGTGTCGAGGGACGGGATTATGAGACTCACGCTCTCCTTCGCCCGACATTCTCTCTCGCGATGTTCTCACCGGCGGCTCCTGGCCGTGGTGCGCCGCCGGCGCCTGCGGAACACCAGCTAATTGTGCCGCCGCTCAACTTTGCCATGATTGCGCCCGGCATCTACCGGTCGGGCTTCCCCAACCCACGGTCGCATCCATTCCTCCTGAAGCTGGGTCTGCGCACCATCATCTACGTGTTTGACGGCGACTGCCAGCCGTACCACCAAGAGTTCATACGAAGCAACAGCATCAACTACCAGCATTTTCGCGTGGCAGCAAACAAGGAGCCGTTTGAAGAGATGGACCACCCCCTTGTCGCCCAGATCCTCGCGGAGGTCCTGGACACACGCAACCACCCGCTGCTCATTCACTGCAACCGGGGCATTCGTCGTGTCGGCTGCCTTGTCGGCTGCATCCGCAAGCTTCAGGGCTGGGCCATGACCGCCATATTCGACGAGTATCAGCACTTTTCCGGCACAAAGATCCGCATCTCGGACCAGGAGTTTATTGAAGTCTTCAAGCACCCCGTGCTCATCAACCCCAAGTTTGGGCCAGCGTGGCTTACCGATCAACCAGAGTAGAAGAGCTTTGGGTGGTAACGATGACAGCTGTACTACTATTTCTTGCAAAATGGTTGGCGCCGGGGTAGGGTGGATGTTTGCGTCGGCGTTTGCGCGGGCTGATGGTGGGTTTGGCGGTGGATCGTGGGGCGGATTTGCGCCAGCCGGGATGCGTCGTTTGCGGTGGCGGTCGGCAGCGGTTTGCATCGGCGGTCGGGCGAGGTTTGCGTCGGCAGGAGGCAGAACGGAACGGCGGAGCAGGACAGAGCGTTTTAGTAGTTCGCAATACACGCAGCGTGCGCAGGCGCAGGAGGGTGCTCTCGTCGGCAGTTGTTCTGCCAGCCGCAGCATGGGTGAGCGGTGCTCCTGGCATGCGGCCTGGCTGGCACCCACTCCCCTCTCCGGCCATCCCGACGTCCATGTCCAGAAGAAGTGGCTTCTCCCGTGTCTCTTGCTGGTGGGCTGCAGCGTGGCTCTTCCGGGTTGAGGCACAGGTGGCGCAGGAGACGCCGTGACAGGGAAACTATAGCTGTCTCTTGTGAGCATGGCCAAAGTGTGCACAAAGTCTGTTTGTGAGACAAGCACAGGTGGAATAAAAGGCTATGAAAGGCGTCAGTGGAACCAAGTGGCTGTGTATCAGGCCAGCAACCACCTCCATCCTGATGTAGCTGTCCCCTGCTGATGCATCCCCGCTGGAGCAAACGACACATCCTGGCTGGCGCCTATCTGCCACTAATGCACCGCCAGCTCTGCCACACACCGATGCGAACCTTGGTTCAACCACAACGCCAATCCTTTTGCAAATCACAGCACAAGTGCTATCCATTTCTATCTATTCATGTGCGTGTTGCAGCTGGCGAGGGTTTCATCGTTAGCCAGGCCCAGCTGCAGAGGGCAAAATCATCTGCAAATGCAGCGCAATATTGGCTAAAATATCCTATAAAACTCCCGCGTACCAATGTGAATAGAACATTAATTGCAAAAAAACAGTAGGGAAGCACCAGAAGGTGGACAAGCAAAAGGGCGTAGATGGATGGGCGCGAGTGTGCAAGTTGTGTTTCCCCTTGAGATAAACGAAGAGAGAAGTTGTGCGGCTGTGTGGGTACCGGCTGTGGCCGCACTGGCCAGCCAGCCTAGCAGTCAAACTTCCATATTTTCACCGATCTGTCCGCGTTCTGCGACCCCGAGGCGATGATGTTTTGCAACGGGTGGCAGTCCACGCTCAGCACCACATCCGTGTGCCCCTGGAGCTTCTGCACGATCTCGCGGTTCTGCAGATTCCACAGGTAGACGTACTTGTCCTCGCTCCCCGAGACGATCCACTTGCCGCCCGTCACCGAAAAGGTCGCAAAGCAGCAATACTCCAAGTTTTTGTGGCCCTTGTACGACTTGAGGCACTTGCCCGTGTGGTAGTTCCAGAGCCGCAACGTGCTGTCAAACGTCGACGCCAGGATGTACTTGCTGTTGGGCGAGAACTTTACAAACGACACAATTGGATTCTCGTCGCTCACGATGGTCTTGAGGCACTGGCCCGTCGTAATGTCCCAGATGCGAATCATTCCATCCATGCTCGCCGTGACAAGCATCGACCCGTCGCGGTTAAAGTTGAGCGCAGTCACCGGGTCCGAGTGCGCCGGCAGCGTCCGGATGCACTTACCGCTGTGGACGTCCCAGATGCGCACTTCCTGGTCGTACGACCCCGACGCCAGCAGCGTCGATTTCGGGTTGAAGCAGACGCAGAACACGTAGTCCCGGTGTCCGCGGAGTATCTTGAGCGTGCGGCCGCTGTCGCGGTCCCAGATGCGCACCGTCTTGTCGTCGGACGCGGTAGCCAGGTACCGTGAGTCGGATGCCCATGCCACGTCGGACAGCCCGCCGGTGTGGCCCTCCAGGGTCTTGTCGTATTTCCCGTTGTACGCGTTCCACAGCTTGACAGTCTTGTCTGCCGACGCCGACGCCAGCCAGTTCCCGTCAGGCGAAAACTTGACCGACGAGACGCCCTTGCGGTGGCCCACGAGCGAGTACTTTAATACATAGTCGGGCTTATCGGGACTCGCCACCTTGCCGCTTGCCGGATTCGGCGTCCCGGGCTGCTGTGGCGTGTGTGATGGTGTTGCGCCAGCTGATGGGTGTTCCAATGGCGCGCTGCTAGGTGCCGGCGCCGCTGCCGGGGCTGGTGACAGCCTCGTCGCCGTTGCAGCGACATTGGGTCGGGCCGGCGATCGGCTCTGCGAGTGGGCCCCATCCATGTCGGACGCCAGGCCACTGCCATTCTTGCCAGTGCCGTCGTGCGACTCGTCGCTAGATGAGCCGTCCTCGGTGTCGCTGTTGTGCCTGCTGGCCGACAGCGCCTTTTGAGCAAGCATCTTGGACGAGAACATCTTGCCGCCCCCTTTGCCCCGGCCGGGTCTGTGCTGCGGCAACGGCGGCGCCCCGTCGCTCAGCCCGCTGCCGTCGTCGTCGTCGTCATCGCCGCCTGATATGCTTTCACCCGACTCCCCGTCGGACGAGGACGCGGCCGCCGCCGCGCCGTAGCGCTTCCCAGCGCCCACCGTCTTTCCTGCAGGCTGGCGGTGCGGTGCATGTGCCCTGCCTACACTAGCCCCGTCAGTATCGTCATTCTGCGCCCCGGGCCCGCTGTTGTCGTCGCTGCCTTGCCCAAGACCATCAGCGTCGCTGGAACTATCGCGCCGCTGGCGCTTGCTCGTATCGTCTCCCTCGATGTCATCACCGGCAGCAGCTACTGGCGGCTCTGAGGGCGGGTCGTGCTCGCGCTTCGCTCCTGCCTGCTCTGCTGCAGGCGAAGCACCCGGCGTCATTGTGTTGAGCAGACCTCGCGTGTGCGGTGGTGCGCAGGGGAGCCGGACGCGCCAAGATAGGCCACTATCCGGGATGGAATCGCGAGCGCTGGCGCGGATTGCAAGCGGACAAGGGCGTCTCGATTCAGAGCGGCAATTCGAGTGAAACGCAGCAGCTCTGGTGCGTCCAATGCACACCAGCGCGTTTTTTGCTGCCTGGCGGGGCTTCCAGTCGCCTGATCTGATCGGACCCGGGCAACCGCAGCTGATTAGCCACCCCATAGACCGCGGCAGCCGCGGCAGCAGGCAGCAAGCAGCGAACAGGCCCGCCAGGCGCGCCGGCGGGTCGCGCCGCTCGCTTCCTCTCCTTTCATTGCGTAGTGCACACGGGAAGACAGTCTGCCTGGATCGATGGACGCGCTGGCCGCCCGTATGGAGGGCGTGCGCCTGGATGGGGCTGCCGAGCTCCCAGGGCTGGAGGACGCATACCAGAGCCTGCTGGAGGTCGTGCAGTACCCGCTCCAGCACGTCGACGAGTTCCAGCAGCTCAACATCGAGGCGCCCAAGGGCGTGCTGCTCTACGGCCCGCCGGGCGTGGGCAAGACGCACTTGGTGAGCACGGTCGCCAAACATACCAATGCCCTGCTGTCGGTGGTGCAGGGGCCAGAGATCCTTGGCCCGTACTTGGGCGAGAGCGAGCAGCGACTGCGCAGCAGATTCAGCGAAGCACAGAGAGCCGCGCACAGAGAGCCGGGCCGGCCCTCCATCCTGTTCATCGACGAGATCGACAGCATTGCGCCTAAACGGCAGCAGGGCCCGCAGGGCGGTGGCGAGGCGGCGCGGCTGGTCGCGCAGCTACTCACGCTCATGGACGGCCTGGAATCGCGCGGGCGACTTGTGGTCATTGGCGCGACGAACCTGCCCAACACGCTCGATCCTGCGCTGCGGCGGCCCGGGCGGTTCGACCGCGAGATCCGCATCGATGTGCCGAATCAGATCCAGCGCAGAAAAATCCTGTCGTTCTACACGCGGAAGATGGCACTAGAAAAGTCGCTCGATCTTGACACGCTGGCCGAGGTCACCAACGGACATGTGGGCGCTGACATTGCTGCGCTCTGCCGCGAGGCTGCGACGCATGCCATCATGGACCGGCTTGCTGCCGGCGGCCGCAACGGGCAGGCAGCGCCAGGGCAGGCAGAGGTCACGCGAGACGACTTTCGCGCAGCCATGGCTCGGGTGGTGCCGTCGACGAAGCGCGGGCTAGGCATCGACGTGGCGCAGACCACCTGGTCCGACGTCGGCGGCCTGGAAGACGTGAAGCAGAAGCTGCAGCAGGCCGTGGAGTGGCCGCTGACGCGCGCAGCGGTGATGCGGCGGCTGGGGGTACGCGCGCCGCGGGGCGTGCTTCTCTACGGACCGCCCGGATGCAGCAAGACAACGCTGATAAAGGTGGTTGCGACGCAGACGCACGCGACCTTTCTCTCGATCAACGGGGCGGCGCTGTACTCGCCCTACGTGGGCGACGCCGAGCGCACGCTGCGCGAGACGTTCCGCCGTGCGCGCACGACCAGCCCGGCGGTGATTTTCTTTGACGAGATCGAGGCAATGGTCGGCAAGCGCGCGCTGGGCGGCGCAGCGGGCGACAGCGTGCAGGACCGCATTCTATCCACGCTGCTGAACGAGATGGACGGCGTCGAGTCGGCCGACGGCGTGCTGGTTGTCGGCGCGACCAACCGCATCGACATGATCGACGCAGCGCTGCTCCGGCCGGGGCGCTTCGACCGCACTGTGTACGTGCCGCCGCCCGACCGAGAGGCGCGCAAAGAGATTCTGCGCATCAAGGCGCGCGGGATGCCCCTCAGCGCCGACGTCGACATCGGCGTGCTGGCAGACAGAACGCATGGATTCTCGGGCGCAGACATGGCGAACCTATTGCGGGAGGCGGCGCTTCTCGTGCTCAGGCGGGATATTGGCGCGCAGCAGGTGGCAAGTATTCCACTGTGGCGTCCCAGCTATGAAGCGGCGCGTGCGGGGCTACCGCGTGCGTCCTCGCTGCAAGGCCGCTGCTCTACTCACCACTGCCTCGGGCGGCGTTTCTGCGCAACAATGATGTAGGAAATGTGCCACTTCGAGGCGGCGCTGCTTGTTGTGCAGCCGTCGATCACGGCCGAGATGGTGGAGTACTTCGACGACATGCAGGCGCAGTTCTCATGACGACCCCCTCCGTGGCGCAGCGGCCGGCCGGTCCGCCCGTCGGCTCGAGGCGTCGCGTACCGCGCGCGCCGATCCTGGTAATGCATCATCTGTCGCGAGCCGGGCGCACCCCAGCATGCCCGCTGGCGGGATGCTCGGCAGTCAGCGTTTGGCAAACGGGAGACATGCCGGCGCCGGCCTCCCTAGCTCTTTCTTTCGCCATGACTGGGGACTAGCCGGACCTTTGCCCGCCTGCCCTCCCTCGCCTCTCTTCCCTGCCAGCCGCTTTGCCCTGGCGCCGAAGCCGTGACTTTGCGCCGCTGACGCAATCCGCCGACGGCGAAGCGCCACCACTCCGCCGTAGTGCAGGACACATCCTGTCCGCGGCGCACTCTTAAAGCGCCAGCCCGGAGGCCTCTCCGACCGAGGCTGGCCATCACCCACCCACCAACCACCAGCCCCTTCATCGGCAGCCCAAGCATCACAGGCGACAGCATCTCAAATGCATCCTGCACGCCCGGCACATGCAGCGGGCAGCGGCCCGGACGCGATCGACGGCTGCCCACGACTCCACGGCTTCCACTACACGCGACCTAGCGACGAGCTAGCAGCCGCAAACAACAGCCACGCAGGTAGGTCATGGCGACTGGTGAATCACGATCCGCCCCGCAGCCCCCGCCCTGTCTGTCCACGTCGCACCGGCACCATCGCCGTCCACCGCCCACTCTTTATGGCGCCATGATCCTGGGCAATGTCGCCACCGGCCCGCTTTGCGTGTGCTGCCGCAGTCATGTCGTCCGTCCAGTCGCCGCCCCTTTGAAGCCCCGAAGCTGCCTCTTTGAAGCCCCGAAGCCGGCCCTTTGGTGACCTGGGGCAACTCCTTGGCGGCCGGCAAATCCCCTGGCCGCGGCATGTCTCGGGTCGCACGCACGCCGAGCGCGCCGCCCATTGCCCATTCCCTGACGCAGCAGCCGCGGGCTCCCAGCCCTCGCCGAACGGCACTATAAAGGGGTTTTGCCACACCTACCTCCCCGTCTCCTCACTCACTCAGGCTTGCTCACGTACTAACTGTCAGTCCTGTCTGCTCCGCTGGCCTCCCACCCTTTGTCGGCAACGCAAGAGTAGCAATGAAGGACCGTCACCAACACGTGGCGCCGCTGCTGCCCGCGGCCTCCGCGTCTCCGCCTGGAATGCAGTGGTCGGCAAATTCTGCGAGCGGGCTCGGTCTCGACGCAAAGTTCCAGCAGCACAGGCCGCTCCAGCGCACGTCGTCGCAGAGCAGCGTGAGCTCGCTGGCCGCGCCACACACGGGCGCACAGACACCGCAGCTTTTGCGCCGCGTGGCAGCGCTGTCGCTCAACCAGACCGGGCAGGTGCGCTGCCTGCAGACGCTGTCACAGCCGCCCGCCGGCGATCAGTGCAGCGAGCGGGACGAGGACAAGCACAGCGACAGCACCTCGGCGCTGGCGCTAGCGCTGAGCGACGAGTATGTGTTTAGCGGCTCGCAGCGCGGCCAGATCTACGTCTGGAACCGGGAGACATTCCGCCTCGAGCGCGTCCTGTACGGGCATACCGCAGGGTGTCTTGCCCTCGTGCTGGACGACGTCCACGGCATCCTGTTCAGCGGCGGTGGCGACGGCAAGGTGCGCGCGTGGGACATCCACACGCTACGGTGCCTGTACATTGTCCACGCTGGCATGAACTCGGGCGCCATTCTGTCGCTGGCCTACTCGCGCGAGCAGGACGTCCTCGTTCTGGGCTGCCAAAACACATCGATCCAGGTCTTTGATGTGGCCAACAAGGACATGGTCGACCGCGAGGTGCGCATCAAGGAAATAGCTGCCCGCCGCTCGCGCTTCTTTGACAGCCCGTCAGACGCCGTCGTGCCATGCACGCCGCACTTGTCGTCGGAAGGCCGCTCCGTGTCGCCGACCGACTCGGCAGACCCTGCCAGCGAGCCCGCTGCGGACCACTATGTCGTGCTCGAGCACTCGATCACCCGCTACGCACACAGCGGCTACATCTACAGTCTGCTTCTGGGCAGCCCGCAGGGCAGCGCCAGAAGTGCTGGCAACGGCAGCAGCGACGATGAGATCCTCTTTTCGGCGGCCAGCGACGGTGGCATCAGACTGTGGCGGCTCAGCAGCGCAGGAGTCGAGGAGATCAGACAGCTGGAGCGCACTGTGGCGGCCGACGGATACGGCGCCAAGGATGAGGATGTGTGCATCCACTCGCTGGAGCTTGACGACGGGCTGCTGTTTGCGGGTCTCCAGAGCGGCGATATTGAGGTTTGGGACCTCGAGACGATGCAGTGCATCCGCACGCTGGCTGGCGGCAGCACCACGAACGTGCTTAGCCTGCTCGTCCACGAACACTGCCTGTACGCTGGGGCGGCCGACGGGACCATTCACGTGTGGGGCGCTGATCTGCAGCCGCTGGGGTGGATTGCGGGCGGCAGCGACTCGGTGTTGGCGCTCGTCGACGCGCGCGACGACGGCCTGCTGGTCAGCGGCACAGATGACGGTGCTGTTGCCTTCTGGGACGTCTCTGCGCTCGAAGCCCTGGCTGGCGATGCAGCAGTCAACGCCGCTGGAGCCGCCATCATGGGGCTGCGCATCTCGAACAAAGAGGCTGACCAGGAGCAGCCGCCGACACGCCCTGCTTCGGGGGTGGACACGCAGCGGCGCCGGCTTCGGGGCCGCCACATGCTTTACGCGCTCGAGCAATGGATCCAGTTCAAGTCTGTGTCGGGGGTGCCCGAGCTGCAGTCGGAATGCCGGCGCGCGGCCCGGTTCCTCAAGGACGTGATGCGCCAGCTGGGCGCTGCAGACTCGCGGCTGATCTCGAGCACGCCCTCTAGCAACCCGCTAGTATATGGACGGTTCGACGCGTCGGACGAGGCGGCCAACGCACTGCCGCTGGCGCAGCGGCCCACGATCTTTGTCTATGGCCACTACGACGTGATGCCCGCCGGTGACGAGGCACTCTGGCGCACGCAGCCGTTCGAGCTCGTCGGCCGCGACGGATATCTGTATGGGCGCGGCGTCTCCGACGACAAGGGTCCTGTCCTGGCGACGCTGTTTGCCATTTCAGAGCTGGCTGCCTCTGGCAACCTGCCGATGACTGTCGTGTTTTGCATCGAGGGCGAGGAGGAGCACGGCAGCCTCGGGCTCCACGAGACCATGGAGGAGCACCGGGAGCTGTTTGGCATACCGCGACTCATTCTGCTGTCGCTGTCTTACTGGCTCGGCGAGTCGACGCCATGCCTGACGTACGGCATGCGCGGATCCATCCGCGCCAACATGCGCGTGGAGAGCACCCGCAAGGCGGACGTCCACGCGGGGGTGTGGGGAGGTGCCGTCAACGAGCCTCTGACGTGTCTGTCGCATATTCTGGCCCGCCTGGCCGACCCCAGCGGTCGGGTCTTGATCCCCGGGTTCCATGACAACGTGCGTCCCGTGAGCGAGAAGGAGGAGGCCGCCATGCACGACCTGGTGCACTGGATCACCGCCAAGGAGGCCCGTGCGCCGCTCGTCACGCGCACTGTTCTGTCGCCCATGGTAACTGGCACAGCCGACCCGAATGTGACGGCAGGCACGGCCGCGACTGCGACTGTGGGCCAGCAGACCCAGAGCGACCTATACAACCAGCTGATGCAGCGCTGGCGGTTCCCCACGCTCACGGTCCACCACATGGACGTGTCGACGGTGGCGGCGCGCACCAACACGACGCTGGTGCCGGCCGCTGCGCAGGCATCGCTGAGCCTGCGCGTGGTGCCCGACCAGTCGCTGGAGGACATTGCGGACAAGCTGCGTGACTACATCGAGGGCGCCTTTGACGAGATACTGGCCCAGCGCCGGCAGAACAGCGCCGACGGCCGGACGCTGCTGGACGAGCTGCGGCTGCACCTGGATGTGCAGCCCAATGCGCAGTGGTGGCTGGCGGACCCCGAGACGCCGGTCTACCAGGCCGCCGCCAAGGCCATCCGCGACGAGTGGAGCGGCACGGCCGAGGACGATACGTCCCACGTGCCGCTGCTGATCCGGGAGGGCGGGTCGATTCCAGCCGTGCCGTGGCTCGAGTCCTTCTTTGCGCCGCACGCGGTGGCAGTCAACCTGCCCATGGGCCAGTCGTCGGACAACGCGCACCTGGATAACGAGCGCATATCGCTGGAGAACCTGATGCGCGGCCGCCGGATTATCCAGCGCCTGGTCAAGGATATAGCACATGTGCTGTAGAGCCTCAAGTGCGACAATCAAGAAACCCCGATCACTGCCGTGACGCCGGCTGCTCGCTGCCCGCACCATGCGGCTTGCCGCGCCTGTGCATAAGGAGCGCGGCGCCCCTTCTCTCTGCCCCGCTGCAATCGTCCTTCTTACTGTCTTCTTCTTGTCTGGCTCATTCCACATTTGCGGCTACGGCTGCGGCCTCATTGGTACATCTCGGCCGTGCGCGTGTACGTTTTAGATTGGCACCGGCGCTTCTCCATCGCGTCCAGGGGGACTACGCAGAGCGGCCGGCCATGAGCATCAAATACATATTCCTGGTGAGCCGCCAGGGCAAGATTCGGCTTGCCAAGTGGTACGTCACGATGGGCGTGAAGGAGAAAAACAAGGTGCTGAAGGAAGTGAGCCAGCTGGTCCTCGCGCGCAAGCCGAAGCAATGCAACTTTATTGAGCACCAGGACACAAAGGTGGTGTACCGCAAGTACGCGTCGCTGTTCTTCGTTGCTGGAATCGACCTGGACGACAACGAGCTCCTGATGCTGGAGATCATCCACCGCTTTGTGGAGGTACTGGACCGGTTCTTCCACAACGTGTGCGAGCTGGACCTCATCTTCCAGTTCCAAAAGGCATACTTTATCCTTGATGAGATGATCATGGCCGGCGAGCCCCAAGAGACGAGCAAAAAGGCAGTGCTCAAGGTCATTGCTCAGCAGGACGAGACTGAGGCGCTTGAAAGCGCCGAGCGCGGATGGGGCGACATAAAGTACGTACCATGGCGCTCTCTTCCTTGCGGGCCGGCACGCTCCTCTCCTGCCCGTCTGCGGCTGCTGAATACCTCCATGTGTACATTGCTCTATTGCCGCCGATGTAGCTTGGAAGGCGTCGCCCGGACAGTCATGCTGACAGTTCAAGAGTTTAAGCAGTCGTTCAACCGGTAGCAGCCGCGCCTCAGCCCCAGAGCCGCACAGGACGACTGAGACAACCATGTCCATGTCTCGCGAGCAGTCCCGGCTAGCTGCCATATCGGGCACAGGTGCACACGACATCGCCCCCTTGGCCACACGGGACGCCGGCCTTGTCGCGTAGCCATAGTCGACCGCCGCTGCGAGTGGCCTACAATACACTCCAGTCCAACCCAGCTCAGTTGCCGCTCCTTTGCCTGCATCCACCCGTCTAATAATCTGAGCAACTTTGCTTGAAACACCCGACATGTGCACCATCACTGCCTTGGGTGCAGACAG
>JANBOI010000125.1:0-17390 GCA_027595825.1 Coemansia biformis
CAGAACCGCCAAAACCGCAGACCATGGGCGCCACCGCGGCCTCACAGAAGTAGATGACGCGTGTGGGTCGATGCCACATGCGCCGGGTCGAGGACGGCCGACAGGCGTTGCTAGATGACAATTCCCGGCTGCGCAAGCCGGGGGGAGGAGGGGGCGTCGCACTGCCATTGTGTACCGCTCCACGGCTCAAAGGTGCGTGGGATGGCCAACTATCGGCGCGAGGAGAAGCCCTGGGGAGAGCGGGGGAGGATGTGGTTGTCGGGTGAGGAATACGGCCGGCGGGCGTGGCGTCGGGAGCGCAACAAGGGAGGTCCCGCACAACGGCGGTTGCCTGGAGTGGGGGCTGTTGCGCGCGGGTGGGGTGGGTGCGCACATGCAAACAACGCACCTGTGTTCTCCATTGTCGAGGCTGCCAGCAGCCGTGAGGGGTGAGTGTGAAGGCCCGCAAGCGGGTGCGCTGTTGCCGTTGCGGGCGCGGACGGCCGGGCCAGTGGTGCGAGGTGCGATTTGGTGGCGACTGCACGCAGCCAAGACATTGAAGACCGCACGCCACTGGCGGTGCGGGGAGGCGAGTTGGTGGTGACGGCGGAAGTACTGGTGTATAAGTGCGCGAGGTGCTGGATCAACGACAATGTGCGCCTCTCGTCGCGGAAGTAGTCGCCATCGCCAGCCATTGGAGCGAGGCCGGTTATGGCCCGAGGGGCCGACCGGCTGTGGCGCGGCTCCACGTCTTGCGGGCATGGACCGTAGCGTGCCTTACGTGTTTTTTTCTGGGGCGGCGTGGTGCCAGGCCGTTCGACAGCACGCACAGCATGTCTGCCTCGTGGAGTTCGGGTGTATGGCTGTAAGAGTTGTGCAGGATAATTGAGCGCGCATAAGCAAGCAGCGAGCAGGTAGGCGCGTCTGCGCGGCGCAGAATCGGGCCAGATTTGCCATTTGTTTGTGCCTGATTTGGTCTGCGGCATAGACAGGCATAGTGCGTCGATCGAGCCACATGGCCCAAACAAGTCGGGGCAATGGTGCTTGCTGCAAGGTCAGCAGGTGAGACAGAGGCTAGCAGGTGGCACCAGCCGCCATCCCCCAGTGGTGGCTGATGGCGGGCTCCTGAATAGTGTTACATCGACGGATTCATGAATGTGGAGCGGGAGCGCGAAAACTGGGCTTGGGGTTGCCGCTCCGCCCGCAGCGCGAAACGCGGGCCCTCAGAGGCACAGCGGATGCGGGCATGTTTCTCTTCCATGTGTGCGTCTCTGCAGTCGACACAAATGCGGGCGGGGCTGCGCCGGATGCCCTTGGTCCGCACCGCGTTGGCGACAGACAATCCGCAAACCCACCCGGGCGCCAAGCTCTATTCTGCACGAAGAGGGAGGGGGTTGGGTGTCCACAATTGGAGGGGGTGCCGCTTGTGATGAAGGGAGGCCCATCCGCGCGCCGCATGTAGCGTCTCCGCTCCCCATGCCCAGCCCATCATAATGGGGAGAATAGCGGGCGGGCGACCAATGGATATGCGCATAATACACAGCAATGAGTCGGCGCGCATGGTGAGAGCGTACACGTCAACTCCTGTGATCCTAGGACAACGTCATTGCGCTGCGCAGCAGCCCGCCTTGTGCGGCCCGCGTTTTGTGCTTTGCATGGCTGCCATTTGCGTTTTTACCTCTGCCGCGTCACTCGCGTGGCGGGGGTGCCTGGCGCGCGTGCTGCCAATCCAAGCGTAGGCGTGAGCCACCGTCGGGTGAGTCACGGACCGAGGACGGCGTGGCGAGGGCATCCCGTCTCCGTCGGCTGACCAGGGTGCATGGCCACCGAAGCACGCCCAGACGCGGACGCCGGTCACCCGACCGGGCGGCCAATTGGATGCGGGCTGCGCACTCCCCGCAACGCCCCAACAGCGAGTCTAATTATACTCAAGCGGAGATGGGGGAGCAGCAGTCGTGGAGGACATGGGAGCACAGCAGTAGCGCAGGGTGGGCACGGGCTCACATGAGGCCGCATGCGCCGAGAGGCGCGCAGCTGCAGGACCCCCACTGCGGCTGCCCCAACTCCAAGATCACTTACATGGCGCACACAATCTGGCGCTCCCCCGTGCGCGAGCGGGCACCATGGCCATCCCTGCTCGCCGCCGGAGCAATTGTCCGCGTAGAAAGAGTCGCGATCGCGATTGTGCTGGGCGCCGGGAGGGAAGGGCTGACGCCTTCGGATACGTGGGCGCCCTCGAGTGCGTGGGCGGGCGGCCAGAAAAAAAGCGCAGCCGCCCGGGCCCCCGGGTCGCCGCCCGCCCCCCGCGACCCGCGTCGCCTGCGCAACCTACTCCGCCCCGGCTTGGCGCTTATAAGCCGTTTGAGCTCAGGGCCCGCAACTCTGATTTTGGACCTTGGCTCCGTCTGATTTCATTCTCCCTCTCGCGCACCTCTTTCTACTTGTAGCATCGCATCCCCCGCACGCCATTGCCGCCCACGCGGCTCCCCTTGACTAGACAGCATCACGCACGCCCCTCGCGTCGCATAGCACTGACACAGCCCGCGCCATCGCATTCCTCAGCATCCACCATTGCTCATCATCACCGCCCCCACGCCGCTCTCTACGGCCAGCATCCACCAGCCCTTTCTCTGGCCGCCGCGCCCCCCGGCCCCACCAGTCGCACTCCGCCTCGTATCGGCAGGGACGACGTCGCTGCGCTGCGCGGTCCTTGCATACGCGCCGGCCCCTGCGCATTGGCGTCCCCTCCAGACCGCCCAAGACGGACAGCCCGCGAGTCCCCCAACGTGGATATCAGCGTGCTTGTCGTCCCGCCCCGGTGCGTCCTGGGCATGTCCGCGCACAACGATGACGCTGCTGCCGCTGCCGCCGCGGACGCCGCCTCGCGACCGTCCCCGTCGCCGACCCAGACAGCGTCCCCAGAGAAGCCCACCAGGGTGGTCCTGGAAACCGAGCCGCCGGCACGCAAGCCTGGGCGCCCCCGCCTGGACATCTCGGCGCACTTTCAGGACACGGGCGAGATGGCAAACCACAGCCACCGCCTCGTCTGGTGCATCGGCTGCATCAAGAGCGGACGGCTGCTGTACAAGAAGGATCGGCTTCCGGCCCGCGGCGACCTGATGCAGCGCCATCTCCAGACGTGCAAGCACGTCGCCGATGACGTGCGCCTAAAGTTCAGCTCCCAGCGCTCGAGCTCCACGTCGTCTGCTGGCGAGAACAAGTCCAAAAAGGCCCGCGTTGCAAAGTAAGTGTGCGCCGGCCCCCTGGGCGCTTGCCTGCACCTGGCTATTGCGCTGTTTTAGGGTTCTTGACGCGCCGGCCCTGCCCGCCGCGCTCCCGGAGCCGCCCCCCTGGGCTCCCACCGGCACAGCGTGTGGCTACCAGGGAGGGAGCACGCAGCCTGTCTGGCGCGCCAAACCTCGCCCTCCATTGATCGCCTGGCTGCGAACAAGGAGCACACATTGTCGCCCGTGTCTTTGTGCCACAGATACGACCGCAACGCCATTGTGCAGCGCTCGCGTCTAGGCGACCAGCGAGCGCGCCGGGCCTGGTGGCTGGCGCGGTCGATTCCACGCGCTTATCACCATGCCGTTCTTGATGCGGACCGGCAATCTGTAGCATCGTCACCGAGGCTGGGTCGTCTGGCACGCAAAAGACCCACGGCGGCAACCCACAGGCCGGTGCCCCCGTCCGCTCGCGCTCGCGGCTTCGCTCCGCAACAACAGCCTCGACGATGGCGCCAGAGTCCGCGCCAGTTCTTCCGCCAATTTCAGCCGTTTCCAGCTGCGATCTCGGAAGGCTCGCCACGGCCAGCGCCCCTGTCACTCCGCAGCAGCATCAGCAGCAGCAGCAGCAGCAGCAACGGCATTCCGTGTTTGCCAATAACCGGCCGGCTGGCGATGGAGACGGCGCCCAGCTCCCGCGGATCCGCCCGCCGCTGCCGCCGCTATCAATCGCGTCAATGGACCTGCCGCCCCTCGCACACCGGGCGCACCCGTACCTCGGTCGCGACTCGCATCACGCCCAGAACGGCGGTACCAGGCACCACAGCCACCTGACCCCCGACAGACCAGCCCGGTCCCCTCCACGAATCCACACGCCGCCAGCACCGCAGTACCAGCGCCAGCCCTACCTGCCCCCGCCACCGGCTTCTCGTGGCCCGCATCTGCCACATGCGCCGGCGTGCAACCGCATTGCGTCGCCAGAGCCCGCTTACCCTGCATACGCCTCGCGCACACCTCCGCTGCCGGCGCAGGCAATCTCGCAGATCGGCTCGGCCCTGACCGGCGCGAGCGCCTTGCACAGGAGGCTACGCTATGGGCGCGATGCCGCCATCGGTATTGTGCTAACCATACCAAGCGCGGTCACTGCGCGCGCGGCGGCTCGCCTCGGGTTCGACTGGGCATGCATTGACATGGGGAACTCGCTCCAGCCCGCCGGGGCCATGGCCGAGATGGTGGCCGCCATAGCAAGCTCGGGCAGCTGCGCGCCGCTGGTCCGGGTGCCGTCGTTCTCAACCGAGTGGATCAGGTGGGCCGTCGAGGCGGGTGCGCACGGCGTCATCGTGTCCGGCATCCAGAGCAGGGAGCAGATGTGGCGGGTGGTGAATACCTGCCGGGACATTGCGGCACGGGCCGGCTACGCCCCAGCACTGTCTATGGCAGGAGGTGGCGTGCTGGTCATTCCGCAGATTGAGCACCTCGGAGCAGGCTCCAGCGTCGAGGAGATTCTGTCGGTGCCGGGAGTCGACGCGGCTTTCGTGCGCTCGCCGGCCATGGCAGGCGGGGCAAACCCCGCCCCAAGCGAGGCGCTTGGCCACGTCCTCCGTGTCGGCCGCCAGCTTGGCGTTCCACTCGGGATCGACAGCATGGATGGCGGCGGTGCACACGAGAGCGCACACTGGGGATTCCAGATGGTTTCCATCGGCAGCGATTTCGACGTTCTCGCAACGGCGGCGGCGGACCAGCTACGCCTGGCACGGTCTGCCTAGGCACGGGGAGCTGGCTGGGCTGCGCCCGCAACGCGGCCGCACGCCCCCCCCCCCAAGCTGACCACGCTCTGTTTTCACGGTGCATGGTGAGGACATTCAACTAGAGCTGTGCTCCATCGAAGCGGCGCCCGCCATGAGTGCCTTACCGGTGCGATGTTTGCACAGTCAGCTGCCGAGATCTGGGCAGACTGCCTGGCTGATGACGTGCGGGCCCGAGGAGCGGGGGACGGAGGGTCAGGGGCAGAGTGGCGTGTCTTGCAGTGCATCACCGCCAACGCCTTTCCCGCTCTTTTGCTCGCCTTGGCGTTTAATTCGAGAGTGGACGGAGTGTCGTTTTGTCGCTTCCATCCAAGCGCCATTTCCCCCTTTTCCAGACATTCTCTGCCGCCCGGCCTTTTTCTTCGGCTCGATTGGCAGCTTCCCGATTTGCACCTCCTCGACGGAATTTATAGCCAGACGTCAAACCGGCCTTGGCGCTGCGCTGGGGTAGGGCCGCACAGCGTGCCAGTAGACAGGCTCGAGCCCGCCAATCCGAGCAGATCATAGCATGCTGCCACAGGAGCATGAGGCCCCGGCTCCGACACCGCCCTCAGAGGGGCCAGCCGTGCGTGCGCCGGAATCGTCGCTCGCACGCAGGCTCCAACGGCAACAGCACGCGGCGAGCGTAGGCGGACACTGGGCTGGCGAGGTCGCTGAGGGGCCGACAAACAGGGATGGCGGCCGGCCACCGCTGCCGCCTGCGAGCCCGCCGAGCGCGCCTGGCACGAGCGGCCTGGGAATGGGTGGTCTGAGTCACCAGACAAACCCGCTCCTCCCGCAGTCACCGGCAGCTTTTCCAGGCTCGCCTGCAGCGGGTCCGGGCTCTGCGGCCGGCTCACCGTTCACCGCATCTATAGCGCAGCGGAGGCTCCAGAAAAGGCCGGTGGGGCTGCGACTGGGCACAGGTGCCGGTGTTGGGGGCGAAGGTGCCTTGCCAGCACCGCCGGGTATTGACGGCGACGGCCCTCCGCCCACAGCGCGCGGCACATGGACCATGGACAGCCGGGATGCATCGCCAGCGCCGCAGCTGAAATGTGATATGCGCTGGAACGACTCTGCACCATCAACGCCAAGGCTGGACATTGCTGGTAGCCGCCCAGGGTTCCAGCAGTCGCGGCCGATGGGGATTATCGGCGGAAACAGCCTCAGCTCGATGGGCGAGAGCAGCGTGGGCGACGTGTCGTCCGTGGCCACCGGCCCCCTTGCGTCGCTCCAAAAATACACGGGTCCCCTGTCGTCCTCGATGGGCATGCTCCCGACACAATCTGCTGCGCTGGCAGGCACACCCAAGGATCCACCACTGAGCTACAGCAGCATCGGCGAGCTCAACGGGCAGCTGGCACGGCGCCAGCAGGCGAGGCAGCAGCGGGTGCGGCCATTGAGCCGCGTGTCCGGGCTGTCTTATATTAGCGTGTCCGACATGGCCGCGAAGCTGGACGAGGCATCGGCCGCGGGGCGCCAGGGAGTGATTATCGACACCCGCCGGTCGGCAGATTACACACGAGCGCGCATCACATCGGCGGCCAACATGAACGTCTCAACCACGCTGGCGAAGCGAAAGACATTCACGGTAGACAGGCTGCTGGAGATGCAGCGGGTTGCCGACGAGCAGCGGCGCCTGGTCGCGAGCTGGAAGGACGCGCCGTGGGTGGTACTCTACGGTGATGGAGCGCCCGAGGAGACTGCCTCCGAGGACACGCCCCTGGTCTTACTGGCCAGAAAGTTCATGTCCGAGGCGCCCGCAAGCTGTGGCATCTACGTGCTGCAGGGCGGGTTTGTGGAGTTTGCGCACTGCCAGGGGTCGCTGTGCGAGTCCAGCAGCGAAGCCGCGGCAGCCGGCGTGGGGCCGATTCCGCCGCACCCGCGACCGAGCGGCGCGCCGGCCGCCGCTGGGGCATCGCTGCCAGCGGGCATCCAGCGGGCGTCCACTAACGGCCCGCCCATGGCCTGCCCGAAGCCGATGATCAAGATCGATCACCCAATGCTGCGCACGATGCGCCAGACGCCAGGCGGCGGGTTCGATCCTAGCGATATCGTGGCCATGCGCCTGCCGCACGACTTTTCGCCCCAACACCGCGGCTCACAGCGGTTGCAGGCCCTGCCTGCCTATCTGAGCAAGGTGGCAGACCCCGCGACCGGCCCGGCCATGCTGACCCGGCTGTTTGGGCGCATCGACGCCTCAGAAAGCCGCCGCATGTCGTCGATGATCGAGAACAACGGCATGGTCACGGCAAAGAACATGTACACCATCTCCGTGGGCTTGGAGCTGGGCTCGAAGAACCGGTACACGAACATTTTTCCATTCGACAGCAACCGCGTCCGCCTCCGAAGCATCCGCCGGCCGTATGAGGAGGAGGCGGCGGCGGCGGCGACAGGCCTGCCAGTTTCGCCAGATCCCGAGGACGCGCACCAGTACTCGGGCACGGACGGCCGTGGCGCTGGCCTCCCGCATGCCGCTGGCGCGCGCGGGCGCGGCGCCAGCCGCCCGATCAGCCTTGGCGTCACAGGGAACAAGCAGTCGCACAGGGGCGGCCGAATGAAGCGTAGCAGCCACCAGGCCGAGAGCAAGAGCAAAAACCAGCTGTTGACGGACGACGCGGACAGCACCGGCAGTGAGCTTGAGCTTTTCGGCTCCGCTGCAGCGGGAGCAGACAAGAGCGACTATGTCAACGCCAGCTACATCTCGTACTTTGACGGCCCGCTGTACATCGCCACACAGGGGCCGCTCCCCGAGACAGTGGGGGACTTTTGGCGGATGGTGTGGGAGGAGCGGGTGCATGTGGTGGTGATGCTGACCAAGGAGTACGAGAACGGGCGGCCCAAGTGTCACCGGTACTGGCCGGCGCAGATCGGGGACGCGGCCATATACGGCGATCTGCGCGTCGAGTGGCAAGCTGAGGCGCAGCATCCTGACGATGCGAGCGTCGTTGCGCGGCGGTTCCGGCTGACGCGACCGTCGGTCTCCAATGCCACCGCATACATCACGCACCTGCAGTACCTCGGGTGGCCGGACCACGGCGCCCCCGAGAACTCGCTTGGCGTGCTGCGGCTTGTCCACCTGGCGCGCCAGGCGCAGGCGGCAGGCGAGGCTGGCGGGGGAGTTGCAGCCCGCGTCCCGATGGTGGTGCATTGCAGCGCTGGCTGCGGCCGCACGGGTGCATTTTGCGTGATTGACACGGTCATGGAGATGAGCAGGACGGGCTCTGGCGATGCGGTGGCCGGCGCAGTGAGCGTGCGTGCATCTGCGGAGGACGCCGATGGCGATGCCCACATGCCCGAAGCCAGCAACACGTCCGAGCCGGCACAGCCGCTCTCGGCTAGCGGGACGCCCAACCAGCTCAGCATGTACACGGATATGGTCCCGCAGGCGCTGCGGTCGAAGGTTCCCCATGCGGCACCGCACGCAGGCGGCGATTCTGCCTCCCATGGGTGGAGCCCGGCGGGCAAGGTGTCTAGCGGCGTGACCGATGCCGAGGGCTGCGATGACCGGCGGTCCCGGCGGTCGCTGATGCACTGGAACGAGGAGCCGCCAGCCGAGTACCACGACGATCTGGTGTTTATGGTGGTGTCGCGCTTCCGCGAGCTCCGGGTCACGATGGTGCAGACGATCCGGCAGTTTGTGTTCTGCCACGAAGCCCTTGCGTGGGCGGCGCTGGGCGCTGGCCCGCGGCCGATAGAGCACGTCATTGATCGGCGGCTGGTGGCCGAGTGGAACCGCGTGAACTATCCGGAGCTCTCGGAGGCCGACTGCGCGGATGTAACATTCTTGCTGCGCGGCCGCCAGGAGATGGTCCAGGCCATGCTGAGCTCGGACATTGGCGGATCGGCCAAGGGCAGCGGCAGCGGGGGGGCCGCCGCCATGTCGTCCGCCGCTGGGTCGGCGGGCCGGGCGAGTATCGACGTTGTCAGCGGGAGCGCCATGCTGACGGACGACGACAACCCGATGACCAGCGGGCCGCCGGCAGTCAAGCGCTCCAACACTGTCGGGCCGGGCAGGCGCGGGTTCTTTGCGTCGCTATTTAGGCCGGCCGAGCCCGCCGCGGCGGAGGCGTCTGGTCCGGGCGCCTCCTCGTCCGCGGCTCCAGGCCGCCAAGGCAGCGGTGCTGCGGATGCGGATGGGTCTGGCGGGCCCTCGCAGGAGCAGCGCCGGAGGCCGCCGCCGCCGCTGCGAATGGGAGCATCACTATCGTCGGGGCCCATGCTCAGCGGCGCACCATCGATGCTGCCGACGCATGCGCCGATAGCCGAAGAGGCGTCGGGGGCAATGGAGACCGAGGATGCCGGCGGCCTGGAGCAGCTGGGCGCTGGCACAGGCGCCTTGACCCTGATGACGCCGCCGGCGGCAGCGCGCCCGCTCTTTGGCAGCACGCGCGCGGGCGGGGCGCGTCCAAGGCCCCCCTCGCTGGTGGCGCCGCCTGCGACGTGCAGCACCCAAGAGTCGCCCGACAGCGACTACTTTGGCATGGCCTCGATCGCCGTCGAGTCCCCGGCAGCCCTCGCCAGTGCAGGCAGCGGCCCAAACCTCGCTGGCATCCTGGGCGCGCGTGCCGAGTCGCCGGGCTCGCCGGCGGGCGGCAGTCGGTGGGGGGCGGCGACCACGCCCCATCTCCGGCGCCACTACTACCACCACCACCACCTGGCGACCGGCGCCGTGCGGGGAGCGGGCAGGAGCGGCGAGTCGTCGCCGACATCCCCCACGTTTATTGGCAGCCCGGCGCTGGCCTCGCCTAGCGCACATGTGTGATCTGTCGCCGCTTTCTCTGAGTTCATTGTCATCCTGTGAAACTGACACGGCTGCAGCCGCAACCACAGCCGCGCATCTCAAGCACGGGTGCGTTGATGAAGTGAGTCATGTGCCACGGGGTTTGCATGAGTGAGTGAGGACCCACAGTGAGAGCCGGCCACGCCCTGCCGCCCTCGTCTCTTCTGCCAACACGCACTTGCTTGGACACTCTGTTACCGCGCCCTCCTCTTTGTCGCTGGCAATGCTGTCGTCGAAATTGCGGACTCTGCAGCGCTGTAGCGGCAGCTGGGGCGGTGGGGCGCTGAGCATGCGCGCCTTTAGCACCGACCCGGCGCAATTCCCGGCCAGCAAGCAGCGGTTCATACCCGCGTCCGGCACGTACCCGCAGGGGTTTGTCGCGGCCGGCGCGCACTGCGGCGTGAAGAAGCGCGGGCGGCCGGACCTGGCGGTGATGCTGTCTGACCGCCCAGCCACGGCCTCGGCCGTGTTCACAACGAATCAGTTCTGCGCGGCCCCCGTGCAGTTCGATCGTGGCGTGCTGAACGATGCGCGCGGGCTGGGCCGCCAGGCAGTGCGCGCCGTCGTTGTCAATTCGGGATGCGCCAACGCCGTCACGGGCCAGCAGGGACTGGTCGATGCGCAGGCGATGGCCGAGGCCGGGAGTCGGCTGGTGCAGGCGCTTGATGCGCGCAGCGGCAGCGCGCCTGTGGCGGCAAGCGGCCCCGCCCGGGACACGCTTGTCATGTCGACCGGAGTCATTGGGCAGACGCTGCCGATAGACAAGATCAGCGCGGGCGTGCAGACGCTGGAGCCGGAGCTGGGCGACGCGCACGAGTCGTGGATGCGCGCGGCGATTGCACACATGACGACGGACACGTTCCCGAAGCTGCTGTCGCGGGAGGCGGCGCTGGCGTCGCCAGGCAGGGCGTTCCGGATGGCTGGAATCACCAAGGGCGCCGGTATGATCCACCCCAACATGGCCACGCTGCTGGGCACGGTCTGCACGGACGTGGCCATCACGCAGCCGCTGCTCGACCAGGCGCTGGCGCACGCGGTGGCGCGGTCGTTCAATGCCATCTCGATCGACGGCGACATGAGCACCAACGACACGATCGCCGTCCTCGCCAACGGCGCGGCCGCGGGCAGCGCCGGCTGGGTCATTGATGCCGAGGACTCGCACGACTACCGCGCCTTCCGCGACGAGCTGACGAGCTTCATGGCCGAGCTGGCCTCTCTGGTGGTGCGCGATGGCGAGGGCGCGACAAAGTTCCTGACGATCGAGGTGGCCGGCGCGCAGTCGTTTGCTGACGCCAAGCAGGTTGCCAGCACGGTTGCCACTTCGTCGCTCGTGAAGACCGCCTTTTACGGGCAGGATGCGAACTGGGGCCGCATTCTGTGCGCTGTCGGCTACGCTGGCGTCCCGCTCGACACGACAAAGGTCAACCTGGCCATCCACCCTGGCGACGGCTCGACCCCGCTGGCGCTTGTCCGCGCGGGCGAGCCGCTGCTGCCTGTCGATGAGGCGCGTGCCAGCGAGATTCTGAAGCAGGAGGATATGCTGGTCCGCGTGGAGCTGGGCCTGGGCAGCGAGGAGGCCAGGGTGTACACGTGCGACCTGAGCCATGACTACGTGTCCATCAATGCAGACTACCGCTCGTGAAGCCCATGCTGCGCCAGGCGTCCGGCGGGGGGCCTGGTATTGTTCCCTTGCTCTCGCTCGATGGTGCCCCCCATCCTAACCAGTTTATCAGTTTTACAGCGTGTTTGGAGTTTGGACCAAGACAGCCATCCAATGTGGTGCAGGCAGAGCGCCCAACAGACAGCGGCGGCCGTGATGGCCCGCAGCCACACACCACCAGGTGGCTGATTCTCCCTGGAGTCCACAAACACAGGATGGACAAGGCACTAATGGCGGGCACTGCTTCCGTGGAGCACAGCCCTGGTGGCAAGTCCTCGCCATGCAGTGGTCTACATGCTGAACAAGCAGATACCAACACCCACTGGCATATGTGAAAACATCATCGCTGCTACTTAAAACTACTAGGCAAAGGCTTATCGCGGGCAGCACTGTCAATGTCCGCAGTGTAGATAGTTTTGCTTGCTGTTGTGCTCTATGATCTAACCACGCAGCTACTGGCTCGGCGCTTCGGGGCTGCTCGGGTCGAACCACCATGTTTTCAGGGTCCAGTCGTCACTGGCGCTGCATAAAAGGCCCTGCTTTGGATTCCACCGTGCATCATAGACGATTCCCTGGTGGCCATCGAGGCGCTGGACAATTTTGGTTGATTCGCGGTCCCAGATATACACCATCCCATCCTCGCTGCCGCCGACAACAAGCGAATCGCCGATAAAGCTCGAGCGGATAAAGTTCTTGCTCGTGTTTTGGTGGCCCTTGTATCGGCGCAGACGCTTGAGCGAGCGCAGGTCCCAGAGCCGGTTCGAGTTGTCCTTTGACGACGAGAGCAGCAGCATCCCCGAGTCGTTGGTTGCGACCGATGTGACCTCGCCCAAGTGGCTGCGCAGACTCTTGACGCAGGTGCCCGACATGATGTCCCAGAACCGGATTGTCTGGTCCTTGGCCCCCGAGATGATCAGGTTGCCGAGCGGATTCGGAACTGCCTGCGCGATGGAGAGATCGTGCCCGTGGAACGTCTGCACGACACGGCCGGTGACGCGGTCGTAAAGGCGGATGGTGCGGTCGTAGCCGGCCATGATGATATGCGACTCGAGCGGGTTCAGGCTCACGCTGTAGACGTCGCCGCCGTTGTCGGTGGCAACGGTGGCCGTGCACTGGGGTTTGTGCAGATCGCGGATGTCCCAGATCTTGACTGTGCTGTCGCCCGACGCGCTTATTAGTGTCGACCCGGTGCTGTCTACGCAAATGTCCCAGATCCGCGACGTGTGGCCGCGCAGGACGGCTGCGCACTCGGCTGTCTCCGTGTCCCAAATGCGGATGGTGTTGTCGCTGGAGCCCGAGGCCACGTAGCGGCCATACATGCCCACATATGCGGTGCACTTGACGTTGCCCATGTGGCCCGAGAACGTGAGTCTCTCGGTGTTTGGCACCACCACCGGCGCGTAGTCGGTCAGCAGTGTTGGCACCAGGGGAATCGCCTCCGAGCGGTACTGGCACGACTGTATCTGGTACGCCACGGCCTGCCGGAGCAGAGTGACCAGCCGGTTCGGTCGGAGGTGCTGGTGCTCGCTCTCGCGCCCGACAATCTCAAACTCGAGGATATTCTGCAGGTACTCTGCTAGCTTCTCCCGCGAGGACGCGATGCCGTCCCAGTTGCGGAACGCGGGCGCGTCCTGGATCGACTTTGTAGTTAGCAGGTAGCAGAGATCGCGGAATTCGCCCTGGAACGACTGCTGCGACTCGAGCGGCTTCAGATATTTGTTGAGCGTCGCAAACGCCTTTTGCGACTCGTTGTCCTCAATCAGCTCCAAGTACTGCTGTTTGTACACTTTGTACAGTATGTGCTTTTTGTCCTTTAGGTACGCCGACGAGCAGATCCGGTCGACCTCGCCCCACTCGCCGTCCAGGACCGCCGCCCGCAGCCGCACGACGTCCGAGATGTAGTTGTTCTCGTGCTGCTGCTTGACGTTTGCCTCGTCATAGAGCGTCACCTTTGTCGACGTGTATCCCTGGCCGTCGAGGTACTGCGCAATGACCCGTATGATGTCCCGGCGGATCCGCGGGCTGTTATCGTCAAAAAACTCGGCGCTGGCGTTGGCACACAGCTGGGATCGCCCGGCATGGTGGTAGTAGACCGGCTGCGACGCCCGGTCCGGCAGCTGCTGCTCGCTCCCCTCTGACACCGCCGTCGCCGTCGTTGCTGGCAGCGCCAGCTCTTGGGCGGGCACTGGCTCGTCGATGCCGTCGTCTAGTGGGCTGGGCCGTGCCGGCAGATTCTCCGCAGAGGCGTTGCGGCCTGGGTGGTTGGTAGTCAGCTCAGCGGCATTGTCAGCACTCTGAGTGCTGTCGCTCATTTGACGGGTGGCGCGAGGCGGATAAAGAAAGGCCGCCGGCGCGCTGGAATGCAAACAACACTGCAAACGCGGCAGACAAGAGGACACCAGGCAGCACGCAGCTGTCGAATGCAGCGGAGGCAAAGGCGAAAGCAGAGGTGGGGGGGCGCCCCGCTCGGCCCAGGCCCATCACGCGGGCGGCCTTGGATCACGGCCGGGCCGCCTGCCAATCTCGACGACCAAAGTCACCGCCTGCATGTGACGGGAGTCCTGGCGTGGGTGGGGTGCAGGGTCGCCCAGGAGCCCCTGCCATGGAATGTCTGCAGCCGGCATGGATGTGCCTGCTTGACTCGCGGCCTGTGCTGCTTGGGCGGCTGCGGGTGCCCCGATCGACTCGGATGCGCATGTGGAGCCATGCAGGCAGGCGCGCCTGTGGACATGGCGGCTCGCATGGCCCAGCAGCACGGCGAGCTACCAGGCACTACACTCTGCACGGCGGCAGTCGCGGTGGGGCGGGCCACACGCGGATGGGTGGACGAGGATGGACTGTGTTGCGTGGCGCTGCTGGAGAGCAGGGCGCGTGGCGCTGCTTAGTCTTGTTACCAGCTCGAGTTGTGCCAAGAAATCTGCCTTGTACCTTATCCGGCCCACGCGATGACGACAGCACCGCCCACTACCGAGAGCCCGGACCGGCGCGGTCAGTCCGCGTCCCCGCCGCCTGTGGGGGGCGGCGACGGCAGTAGCAGCGGCAGCGGCGACCAGCGCGAGACGCCGCTGCCCTGGAGCCAGCTCGGCGTGCTTCTGGCGGTCGGGCTTGCCGAGCCCATCAACTGCACGCTCATCTTGCCGTTCCTCTACAAGCTGGTCGCGAGCTTCGACGTGGTAGCGTCGCCCCGCGACGTGTCGCTCTACGCCAGCATTCTGTTCACCTCGTTCTGCGTCAGCCAGGCTCTGACAAGCATGCTCTGGGGGATGCTGTCCGACCGCTTTGGCCGCCGGTCCACAGTGCTAATCGCCCTAACTGGCGACCTCGCTACCTTTATCCTGTTTGGCTTCTCCAAGTCGTTCGCCTGGGCGCTGGTGGCGCGCTCGATGAACGGGCTTTTCAGCGGCAACACGGGCGTGGTCAGGGCCATCGTTGCCGAGATTGCCGACGACAGCAACAGGCCGCGGATGATGGCCCTGATGTCGCTGACATGGAACGCTGGCGTGCTGATAGGCGCGGCAGTGGGCGGCCTGCTCGCCGACCCCGTCGCCCAGTACCCGCACATCTTTGGGCGCTTCGAGCTGCTCCGCACCTTCCCCTACCTGCTCCCGTGCATGGTCGGCTCGCTGACCACCGCGATCGGGCTGGTTGTTGGGTTGCTCAAGCTGAAGGAGACGCTGGTCGTTGGCCGCAGGAAAGACAGCCGCCGGCCCGCTGCAGAGGAGAGCGACCCGGCCACTGAAACCTCCCCGCTGGTGGGCGGCGCCGCGCACCAGACACCGGGGCCTCCGGCCCAGTCTGTCCTGGCACTGCTGACGCCCACGTCCCGGCGGGTGCTGGGCGCGGGCCTGCTGATGTTTCTGGCCAACGCGATGAGTGACCAGCTGTACCCGATCTTCGCAGCTACTGCGGCCAGCGAGGGCGGCCTCGGCTTTGCGCCGCGCAGCATCGGGTTTTCGCTGATGGTCGCTGGCATCGCTGTTGTGTACCTGCAGCTGGTGGCATACCCGCGCCTGGCGCGCAAGCACGGCGTGCTCTGGTGCTATCAGATGGGCGCCATGGTCGAGGCGCCGTATTTCTTTGCTCTGCCGTGCCTCTCGCTGCTGGCCGCCCACATCAACCGCATGCTCGACGCCAGGGCGCCGCTTCCGCTGTCCTGGGAGGGCCCGTGGGCCTCGCGCGCGGGCGTGGAGTACTGCCTGCTGTGGGCGCTGCTGGTGGCACTGCTGCTGGTGCGCGTCGTCGGCAACGTCTTTGTCTACACCAGCATCAACCTGCTCGTGGCCAATATTGCGCCGTCCAAGGCCACGCTTGGCGCCATGAGCGGGATGCAGCAGGTGGCGGTGATGTGCGCAAGGATCACTGGCCCGCTCGTCTCGGGCGCGCTGTGGGGGTGGTCGATTGGCAGCGGCCTGCCGTACCCGCTCAACTCGCACCTCGTCTGGGTTATCGGCGGCAGCCTCATGGTCCTGTCGTGGCGGGTGTCATCCAGGCTCCCCGTCTCCGTCAACACATTTGCGGCTGGCCGCGACCGCTAGGATACCGCCGCCGCCCTGGGCGAGCCGATCGAGCCATGTTGGGCGTCTCGTGGCTGCCAATCGGGGAGCGCGCCTGTGGATCCCGAGGCCGCCCAAGCTCTCTTACGTCTTTTCTTCAGCTGCGCTCTGCTACCGCTTTGTCACTCTCTCTCTCTCTCTTGTTGCAGCCACAGCCGCGGGGGGAGCGGACGCACAGCCCGCCAAGGATACCAGGGACTGGCACAATGTCCAAGACAGCAAAGCTGACGTTTCTGGGCTCGTGCGTGTTTGCAGCGGGCACGATCTGGTTTGTTCACAAGGCGCAGGGTATGGAGCGAGAGTCTATGTACCAGGGCGTTGTGCGCGACCAGGAACGCAAGGCACTGCGCGAGCGGAATCTGCGCGAATTCGACGAGACACGCGCCCTGCATGCCGAGCTCACAAAACAGCAGCCCGACGTCGGCGAGGGCAGCGCACAGGAAGCCGCAGCCCGGACAAACGAGCCGGCATAGCAGCTGGCAGGCGTGAGACGGCATTAGCTGGCACCATCGTCACTGTCGCTGCCACTGCCGCTGCCGCTGTCGCTGTCGCTGTTGCCAGCGGACGAGGCGCTCTCCTCGCCTGAGCCCGGCTCTGCGCAGCCGTCAGGCACGTCCTTGAGCTTGCGCTGCGGGATGACATCCAGGAACGCAGACTTCCAGTCGCCCGTCTGAATAAATCCGATGAGCATCTCGAATATCTGGTTAACCGTCACAACCCTGCGCGTAGCCATCCGCACGTACTGGCCGATCGGGAGCTGCGCATGCGCAATGCCCTGCTGCTCGGCCTTGTCGAGCGTCAGGCGTGGATAGCGGTTCTTGTCGACAATGCCGCCAATAATGTACATCTTGCCGGGCTCCAGGCGGTCCACCACGTTGGGCGAGTCGGCGGTCAGATAAACGAGGCTCTGCTTATCAAACAAGTCCAGGTACTCGCCGTCATGAAAGACCACGTGCTGCGCCGACCACCGCGAGTAGTCGGTAGTGGCGGCGAGGCGCTGCTGGCACTGCCCGTGGAGCCTGGTGACATGCAGATCGACCTGCTGTGCGGCCTGGCGGTTTACCGCGTAGCAGCGTCTGACCTGCGAGCACACGGACTTGATCTCCTTGTCGCACATCTTGTCGTCGAATGCCATGTCCAGCACGACGTGGACGCCCGAGTGCGTCTGCTCGGACGGCTTCCGCCGGGCCGGTGTCTCGCCCCGCGCCACCCGCTGCTTGTGCCGCCGCCGACCCTCCCTCCGCCTCTGCCGCTGCTTGTCCTTGAATTCGGCCGCCCGACGGTCCCACATCTCCTGCCGCATCACCTTCTTCTGCTGGTTCCGTGACAGCTCCCGAAACGCCTCCATGCTCATCGACTGCGGTGTGTAGCCGTCCACGCTCGGCCCCGGCTTCTCAGGCGGCGCGC
>JANBOI010000126.1:0-17149 GCA_027595825.1 Coemansia biformis
GCGCCGCTATAGCCATGGAATGGTCATCACGTGCACTCTGGATCATTGGCCTGGGGCCAGGTTTGATCGGGATAGTGATCGGCGATGGCTTGATCGGGTAGGTGATCGGGTGCGGAAAGCTGCTGTCTTTCATTATCATTGGATTTTGATGATGCATCAACAGGCATGGGTGCTATTTAGTGCGCCTCCTGGTTGCTAGCTTCACGTCTCATTCCCTCTTTCTTCGGCTATATATTTGAACTGACACACGCCACTTAATACCAAGGATGACACAGGCATGTTGTGAAGCCAGTCAAGGGTCTCATTGACAGCAGCGTGAACTGGGGTGGTATCCTGGATTTCCAAGAGCTCAGTGGCACCGCCGCACTCAAGAACAATGTATAGAGCATATCCTGCCATTTTCTTTGCTCCTGTTGACATGTAAGCAAGACATGCAAACCAAAGAGCAGCCGTGATGGGTGTAAATGCAAATTGATAGTTAGAGTGAAAAGTCAAGCAGGATAACACAGAGCCCACTATGTCACAGGAGGATGGGCCAGCTGTACTGACCCATGTGTATCGTTGCACACCGGCCGGCAAAGCAGAGTCAGCCATGCGTCACTTGGCATTGCTGTATTCGGCAATGTGTGCATCCGAGTAACGAATCCGCAGACAGCGCAGGCGTGGTGCAGTGAATGCTGCTGCGATCACCTGTGCATGGATCTCGCGGGTACTCGCGTCGCCTGCATCTGCTCGCATGGCAATGTGCGCTTCCACGCGTGTCAGTTGGGTATAGTTGTGTAGTGCACTGCCGTTTTCCGAGCTGTGGGCGGAGCGAGACACGAAGAGCCAGCCAGCAACAGAAGCATCCACTGCAATATCCAGCACGTGCAGTGTGTGCCGGGCGCCACACAGCAGTACATCGTTTGCAAATGGATATACAGAGCTGCAGCTGAGACGGCGGAGACTGGGGAATGGGCAGCCAGAAAGCGCCTGGCGTAGTTGCAGCTCGTGTCTGTCGTACGCGCCAGGAACAGCCAGCACCAGCTCCTCGATTCGCGGGTACACGACGGGCCTGCCCAAATCATCGGTGACAATGCGCGGACAGGAACCAATGCGCAGGTGCTTAATTTCCAGCCGCCGAAGTGTCTGAGCGTGCCGCTGCACTGCAGCTATCCCGCTTTCCAGACTCCCTTCCGAGACGCGCAGCACGAGCTCCTGGATCTGGACGGCTGCTGCTGCTGGAAGTGCAAATTCGGGGCAGTATGCAATGTCCAGTTGTGCAATCTTGGACCACGCAGCCTCTGTGCCACGCACGCAGCCTTGCTGTGGCTCTTTGCTGCCGCGCACCCGAATGCCGTTGGCCTCCACCGTTATGTGGCGGGCGCCTGGGAATGCCGCATCAATGGCCGCGAGCACCGGCGCAGGGTCCACAGCCGTCCTCTCCGCTTGCGACGCGTCGTTTTCAGAACCGGCACCGCGAAAGTACACGCGCAGCCGCACCACGCTGGCGAGCATGCCAGCCAGCCTGTATAGTTCGCCCTGCGGCTCACCGTGCGCATTAGACTGGCTGGACACAACAATTACGGCCTCACGCACATAGCCCTGCCACCCGAGCGCGCACACCTTGGCTGGCGAGAGGCTCTTGCGAGCCCAGTACAGCGAGGCTCGGTCGGTCTGGGTGCATACCACAACGCACGAGGCGTAGACAGCGAGCCCCACTGCGCGCCACCGCCGACACACACGCAGCATTTCTCTGATGTGGGCTGGCTCCTGGCCGCGAGGCCCAGCCGGCGAGCCCGCAGCTACAAGCACTATCTGGCGCACAATGTCCTCCGGAAGGCACTGTGCAACACACGCTCCACGCTGTTGCTGCTGCTGCATCGTGGAGTTACTCGTCACGGCCCGGGGGCTCAGGTATCTTGCTCTGCTGGTGGTCGCGGACCAGACGCGTGCGCGCCCCACGACGGTGACGAGCTGAGCCGCAAGGGCTGGGCTGTGAGGGATGCCGGCCCCCGGCGGCGGGCGCGGGCGCAGAGCGGAGTAGAGAGACAGGCGTGTAGTGGGTGCGAGGCGTCGTCCGTGCTAGCAGCGGCGCCGTCCCCAGGCAGCCCCGTTCTTATACCCGGCCCAGCGGCAGGCGTAGGGGGGAGGGGGGGCGCTGCGGCCGTGTCTGGGAAGGTACCGGCGCCCACGTGTCTCCAGTACATGCCCCTGGCAGCTCATTTAAGCGTGTCCTGCCGCGGGATTGTCCACAGCCTGCGCCGCGCATTGGCGACACTGTCTGGGCGCCGGAGATCGCTGTGATCCGATCAGCGCCGCTTTTTTTTTGGCTGCCACCTGGCGAGCGGGCTCGCCTGTGAGGCGCGTGCTGCTTGTTGCTGCGAGCTTGCCAGTCTACCTCTGCATCGCCGGCGTGCGGGCGCGCAAATTCAGCATGGGTGTCGCCGACAGCGCGTCTGCCGGCGCAAAGCGTTCATCCGGGAGAGCGCTCGATGTCCTCACCATGGCTGCGGCAAAGGCAGGGCCAGGCAGCGGCGTGGTGGGTCGGCCCGAGTGCGAATGCGTGAGCACCGTCGCACCGCAGATACCCGACTCTCTGGTCGTAGTCGCAAAGATCCGGCGGGGGCGGCCGCGGCGGTCGGAGCAGGGACCCGCCAGCGCCGTCGAGCAAGCGCTGGTGACAAAGGGCTACCAGCAGATCGTCGATCAGATCGCGCACGACGCCAGTGAGGACAACGGCGGGCGGCGACGGCAGTTTGTGTGCACAGTGGCCGGCTGCGGCAAGGTGTTCTATCAACGGGCGCACCTAAACATTCACATACGGTCACATACGGGCTACAAGCCGTACGCCTGCCAGCATCCAGGGTGCGGCAAGTCGTTCCCGCAGCTGGGCAACATGCGGACGCACGAGCGCACGCACACGGGCGACCGCCCGTTCAAGTGCCACGTGCCCGGCTGCCTGAAGGCGTTTTCGCAGCGAGGGAATCTGAAGACCCACCTGAAGAAGGTCCACAACGACGACGCGTCGCCAGCTCCGCCTCGAGAGCCGCGCCGGCGGGCGCCGGCGGGGCGCCCTTCTGCGACTGCCCCAGCGGTCTCCGCGGCGGCTCTGGCGGCCTCTGCGGTTGCCATCCTGCCTGTCCAAACGCAGGCCAAAATCAGCAACGTCCGTGCCCCGGCGCCCTCGCCCGCGCTCGTGCCCACGAGGGCGTTGGTGCCTGCCATCGCCGCCGCGGCCACCACCGCCATCTCGGCCGTCCAGCGAGCCCAGCAGCAAAGGCCGCCGCTAGTGAATCCGCGCGACATCCTCCAGCCGCGCCCGTAGCAAAAGAGATCTCCCGCCCAAGTGCCGGCCGATGGCCGGGCGGCTGGCTGGCTTGCTTCACTAACCGCGAGCGAGATTGCACAAAGCAGGATATAAAAGTGGGCTACATGGAGATGATCCCCGAGAGCTTCTGGATGTGGTTGAGCAGAATGTCGCCCTGCTTGATTGTGTTTTGGTACTGAGCGTTCTTGGTGTCTGGGCGGTTGGTCACTACGATGCCGCCGACCTTGTCGATGACGCAGTGGAGGCGTCCGGAGGCGGCAAAGCGCGACAGCTCCTTGTCGATGAACCCCTGTGTGACGCCAAACGAGTCGGCCATCGACTTTATCGTCAGCGACAGATACGACTCGAGCAGCTGCGCGTAGCTGCGGATGCGCATTTCGCGGGTGTAGAACCGGCGGTGCGCGAAGAGGTAGCGCGACACGTTCAGGTGGTCCACCTCGACCGCGGCCAGGGCAACAAAAAAGTCGGCGTACTGGCAGCCGTAGAGCGAGCGCAGCATCTTGTCCACATTCGGGATCGCGCCAACGACCTCGACGACCTCGGGCGCGTCGATGACCTTCTTCTTGAGCTCGGCCCGGTCCAGGACCACCGCGCACGCCAGGGCGCCGTGGCAGACAAACTCGGACATGGGCATCAGCTCGGGGCTGGCGTACGTGCTCAGGCACTCGATGAACAGCGCGCTGGCCTCCTTGAACTGCCGCTGGCTGCAGTGCCAGATGCACTCGACGGCCTTCAGGCGGTTGCGCCGGTCCCAGTCGCCGCCCTTGTCGACGAGCTCGTGGGCACGCTCAATCTCCTTCTGGATAGTCTTTGGGCTGTAGTAGAACAGGCCCAGCCGGAGCTTTCCAAACACAATGTCGAGCTTTTGGTTGAGCGTCGTCGTCGGGCGCTGCAGGACCTCCTCGTACGCGGCATGCGCCTTCTCCTCGTCGCCAATCTGCGCGAGGAAGACCGCCCGGTGGATGCTGCACTCGTTCTGCTCCAGATCGCCCTGCTCGTCCTTCGCCTCCTCGACCTTCGTGTCCAGCGCCGCGAGCTGGGCCGCGCTGGCCGCCTCGAGCTGCTGCCGCAGCGCCGGGTCCTCCTGCAGAACGCCCTCTGCAACCAGCTTGGCGTAGAATGCGGCCATGCTGTCCTCCTTTATCCCCTCAACGAGCTTCGCCAGGGCCGCATCGCGCTGCGCGGGGGTCCCATTGAGGGCGGCGAACTTGTGCTGCGCGAGAGCCAGCTCGGGCTTCTTGGCAAAGACTGCGCTGTCGGACATTGTGAGCGGAATGCAGCAGTGCGGCGGTCGTCGGCCCCTCGCGCCCAAATAACACAAAGTGGCGAGGCAATGGTGTGGATGCGTGCGTCGGCTGCTGCGTGGTCGCAAAGCGAAGAGCACGCCCGCCCGCTGGCCCTCCCCCGCCCCTCCCCTGCTTGCGTCAGTGGGGCGGTTGATCCCGGCTGATCGGGGGATCGCGCTGGCCGCGTCATGGCGTAATGGCTGCTGCCACCGCTGTGGCCCGCGTCTGTCGCTGTTCATCTGTCGCACTCCACCTCGCCTGGCGATTCGGCAATCCGCATCCACCCTTGCGCGCAAAAGCCCTCCGCGTCGAATTGCGGGGCTACAGGAGACGAGCACAGAGCCGCGACACACGCCTCCCCATCCACGATGGCCTCCCAGCTAGAGCAAGCGCGCGCTGCTGCGGGGAGCTCGCCGCAGCAGGCGGCCGAGCTGTACAACGCGGTGCTGTTTGCCGACAGCGCCAGCGACGTCAGCGTCGCGGACCGCGAGGTTGCGCTCCTGTCGCTGGCAGCGCTGTTTGAGCGGCTGCAGGACGCGGCCTCGCTGACCAGGCTCATCAACGGCTCGCAGCACTATCTTGTCACAGTCTCCAAAGCCAAGGCGTCCAAGCTCATCCGCCAGCTTGTCGACCGGTTTGACGGGATACAGGGCGCCCTGCAGGCGCAGATAAGCACGTGCAAGGGGATGCTGGAGTGGGCGAGGGGCGAGAACCGCGAGTACCTGCGCCAGTCGCTGGAGACGCGCCTCGTGGCCCTCTACCTGAACAGCCGGATGTACACGGAGGCGCTAGGGCTCATCGCGCAGCTGCTGTCCGAGCTGAAGAAGCTGGACGACAAGATGCAGCTGGTCGAGGTGCACTTGCTGGAGAGCCGCGCGTACCTGGCCTTGAAGAACCTGCCGAGATCGCGCGCTGCGCTGACGTCGGCACGCACAGCGGCAAACAGCATCTACACGCCGCCGCCGCTTCAGGCCCAGCTCGATCTTCAGTCGGGGACGCTGCATGCCGAGGAGGGCGACTTCAAGACCGCGTTCTCGTACTTTTTCGAGACGATGGAGGGCCTGAACGTGTACGCCAACTCGCGGGCTGCCAGCGAGGGGGCCCACGCGGCTTCCTCTGCGGCTGCGGCGCCAGAGGCGGCAGCCGCGCCCAACTATGAGCAGCAGCAGGCGCAGGCGTTTGCATACATGGTCCTGTGCAAGATCATGATGCAGCAGCCCGACGAGATCACACCCATGTTTGCCACGGGCAAGACGGCGGCCAAGTTCAGGGAGCACCGGGCAATCGTCGCGCTGCAGGCAGTCGCCAAAGCGCAGAAGCAGCGGTCGCTGGCGGACTTTGAGAAGGCGCTGTCCGAGTACCGCAGCGAGCTCCAGACAGACGAGCTCATCCGCTGCCACCTGACGGCGCTCTACGACACGCTGCTGGAGCAGAACCTTGTGCGCCTGATCGAGCCCTACTCGCAGGTCGAGATCACGCACATTGCCAAGCTGATTGGGCTTCCGATCGGAGTCGTCGAGAACAAGCTGAGCCAGATGATCCTGGACAAGGTGTTCCTGGGCATCCTCGATCAGGGCAATGGGTGCCTGGTTATATTCCCAGAGTCCAAGCAGGACAGCACATACGACACGACCCTGGAGACCATCAAGAGCCTCAGCAACGTCGTCGAGTCGCTGTACGCAAAAGCGGCCACGCTCTAGGCAGGGTGCACGGTGGCCCGCACTACCAGCGGCCGGCTAGCCTTTTCATTTGCATGTCGCTATTGGTATGGAGCCACATGTGTGCCCAAGGAGTTGCCGGGAATCGCCGCCTGCATAGAGGTATCCTATTCAAGGGCGAGCTGCCAGTGCCAGCCACATATGCGGGCCGCCAGCGGCGGCACAGTGGTCTACTGCGCCATCCGCCCGTAGGGAGGGAGGGCGCGGGGCCTGGGCGTGCCAATATATACGCTGGCGTTATCCGCACAGGCAATAAAGGCGGCTGCGGGCGGGCAGGGCGCCAGACGCACCTCGTGCTACGGCGTCTACTCTTCTGGCCCCATTTCGCTTGCCCCGGCATTCCTACTAGCCACAACCATTGCCAGAAGCCAGTTTTCCCCAGACGCCTCTCCGCCAGGACGGAACAGGAACAGCAGCAGTATTTGACACCCACCCCTCTCCCGTGGATGCCGCAATGAGGCTCTACCGGGCGGCTGCTGCGTCCGCCCTGGTAGCCGTGTGCGCCGCGCTGGTCCGCGGTCCGGCTGAAAGCCGCGCCAGAGGATGGGACGCGTCGCTGCTGATTCGCATACTGATGGGCAGGACGCGCGGACGCCTGTCTGGCAACAGCGTCGACGCACCAATAAAGCCCGGACAAGAGTTCAAGACGTTTGCTTAGTATGTTGTTTCGCGGCATCCGCCAGCCGACGCACGCACGCACTCACACTCGCGCGCGCAGGCCTGTTAGCCATGTTGCGCGACGAGCGGCGGGGCTGGTCTCGCCGCCTAATCGCAATCATTGTCCCATGTGCTGCTGGACTGTAGCTATGCACAAGCGGCCTACACTGTCGGCAACACGTGGGACTGTGTCCCGAGTTGCCAGCAGTCCGAGACCGTCGGGACGGTCCTTGACTACACGTGGCACAACATCTCGCCGGCCAGCGTGGGGTTCCTGGGGCACAATAACCGCACACGCATTATTGTCGTTTCGTTTCGGGGAACAAAAGACGTCGATGACTGGGTCCAAGACTCCGAGTTCTCGCTCGACGCCTGGCCGCCACACGTCCCAGGGTCGATGGTCCACCACGGGTTCCTCTCCGCATACCAGTCAGTCGCCACCGGTGTCATGCGCGAGATAGTCCGTCTGGCGGCCAGGCACCCGACGTACAGGATTGTCTTCACGGGCCACTCGCTGGGGGGCGCCGAGGCCGTGCTGTGCGCCGTCGACACGTTGCACCGGCACTCCGAGCTTGTGCACCGGACACACATCTACACATATGGCATGCCGCGGATCGGAAACAGCGACTGGGCGGACAGCGTCGAGGGGCTGGGCATACCAGTGTATCGTGTCGTCTACGAGAACGACATGGTCGTGCACATCCCATTCCAGTGGCTTGGCTACACGCACTTTGCCCAGGAGGTGTGGATTCACCGGAACAGGACGGTCTTTTGCGGCGCAAAGACCCGCGAGTCGCCCGTGTGCTCGGCGGGCGTCAGCCTTTCCGATTACAGCATCGCCGACCATTCGCAGTACACGGAAGCAGACTGGATGTTTGTGCTGCAAGGGAGCAGGGTCGTATGAGGAGCAGGGCGGAGCCGGCTGCTGTGTATTCTGCAATGTCCGGGCACAGGGTGCACGCTGCGCCTTGGTCTAAAGAGGGAATCCTGATGGCCATGGCAAGAGGGGCGCTTTGTTCAGCGCCCACCTGCCTCCTGGCCTCGTCTTCGTCTGGAGGCGCAGCATGGCCCCCTATATCTGGTTCTTGTACTCGCGCAGGACCACGGGGATGCTGGTGGTCGGGACCATGCCGACCTCCGTGATGATAACCGACACGAACTCGGGCGGCGTGACGTCCTGGGTGAGGTTCAGAAGGCGCAGCTGGCGACTGGTACGCCAGTCATTCAGGGGGCAGGCGCTGCTCAGCTTGGCCACGGCCGCCGCCTCCCGCGACAGCTCGGCCGCTGCAGCCGCCTTGGCAGCCTTGACAGCCTTGGCCTTCTTCCCAGCGGCAGTCGACTCGGCGGGCGTCTCGCTCCTCAGCGCATTGCGGTTGTTCCACCGCGGGTGGGGCGAGTACTTGTCCCGGGCGTAGGCACTGTACTCCATCGCCGACAGCGCCGGGTCGCTCTGCGGGCCCACGGGCTCGGCGTCGGGGATGCCGGTCTTGTACATGAGCGCATCGGGGACACCAAGCTCGTTGTTCACAACAGCGTCCAGCTGGACGCGCTCGTTGAACTTGTACGTCTCGCACGTCACGATGACGGGGACGTGGCACGAGTGCGCTGCGAGTGCTACCATGGCAGTCCCCACTCGCGACAGCATGGTGCCGTTGGCAAAGAAGGCCTCGGCGCTCAGCAACACCTTTGACGCGTCGCGCATGAGCGAGCTGAGCGCGGTGATTGGCGCATACGTCACGCCATCGCTCAGCTCTGTCCGGTCCGCGCCGCCCGCGCCGCCATCCTCGCCGGAACTGCTGCGAGACTGCTGGCTGGAAAAGCCGGCCTCAACCAGCTTGCGAACAAGCCGGCGGCCTTCGTTCACGGGGCGCGAGTCGACGACGATGACCTGGAAGCGGCGGCCTCGGCGGCGCGCAGCAACAAGCAGATTCTGCACCGTCGACGACGCGCCGTAGGTGAGAACCACGTCGCCATCCTGGATCTTCTGCGCGCCGGCCTCGGCAATGATGTCGCCCGCGGCCGTGATCCGCTCTTTGATGTAGCCGTCAATCTTCTCGGCGAGCTGCCTTTTCGCCTCGTCGTCCTTGAGGTCGTTTGGCATGCGGATGATCTCGGCCTTGAGCCAGCGGATCGCGTTGGCCATGCCAATGCATCTGTCGCGCTGGAAGACGAGGAAGTCGATCTGCAGCGAGAGATAGCTGGTGAGGTGCTGCGTGAGCACCGCGCGGGGCGGCGTGCTGTAGTCGGCGATCACATCGGCAAACGCCAGCAGCATCGCGACGGTCCGGGCGTTGGAGCCTGAGATCTCCATCGTCGCCATGCGCAGACCGACCTCCTTGATCCGCGGGTGCACCGCAATGGTTGCGGAGGGCTTTAGGAACTTGCGCTGTCCCGGGCCGCTTGCAAACGGCGACACGGCGTCGCGCAGGACTGCCTCAACCGGCTTGCCCGCCGTGCCAAGGACCCTCACCGTCCTGGGCGTGTTCGCCTCTGCGGCAACGTAGTCGTCCCTGGCCATCCCTACGACAACCTGCGGGCCGGGCGGGAAAGCGGCGTTGGTGATGCCGGCGGCAAACGCGCTGGGGTCGCCCGTGCTGTGCTCAGCTGTCGTGGGGCCCGTGCCAAGACAGCGCCCGGCACCCTGCGCCTGCGCAGACGAGGGCGGGTGGTCCGGGAGACTCAGGTGCTCGTACAGGTACATGCGCCTGTCCTCGGGCACCGTGTACTTGTCCACATTGACCCGCGCGTGCCGGGCGCCTGCTGCGCCCGCGTGCTGCCTGCCCGCCTCTGGCCGCGGTTCACGGCCGTCGCGGGCGCCGCCGCCGCCGGTGGTAGCAGCGCCCGACGTCCCGGTCGCCGCCGCACCTGGATGGCCCGTTTCCTGCTTCACCGCGCGCTGCTGCTCTTGGATCGCGCGCCGCTCCGCCTTTGTCGTCTTCTTTGCTGGCTGGTCGCCAACAGCAATGTTGCGCATTTTGAGCTCCATCTCCTTGAGCCGACGGCGCTCCTCCTTCTCCTTCTTGGCCTTCTCCTTGGCCGCGGCCGCAGCAGCGGCCGTGTCGGCAGCCTGTCCGGCAGCCGATTCGGGAGGCGGCATCGCCTTGCTATCGCTCATTACTCTGGTGGCGCCTCGGCGAGCCCGGCGCGACGAAGACGTGGGCCGGGTAGATTCGAGGCGGAAGGGGCACCCTGCGCTCGCAGCGAATCTACAAGGAATGGATGAGCAAGCCCTAAAAGGAAGCGGCGATTTGCAAGCGAAGGAGAGGAGGGAAAGGTACTGGGCGGGCGAAGCTGGCGCTTGCCCGTCTGGCAGGCAGGTTGGCTGGCTGAAGGGGCGAGCCACACGAGCCACGCTGGTCCCGCCAGCCACGCCGCCTGCAACCAGTACTGGCGGCCTGAGCGGTTCGGGCAGCGCCGTGGGCACATGGGCGCCAGGAACGGCTAAAGGATGTGTATTGCAAGGCGTGCGCAGCGGCGCTCCCGGCGCAGAAGCACGGGTGCAAAGAGGCAAAAGGGACAGGTCTACTGGCGACGGCAATGCCAGGGGCCTGTGCGCTCACTGCTGGGCGCACTGGACGCCGGGGCCCCCCTGGGGCACGTCCTCGTACTCCTCGTTCATCGCGTTCTCGGTGTCGTCCATCCTCTTCTGGTGGTGGGCGTCGACGGCCGAGAGCACGACCTCCTCGGTGTTCGTGCCGCTGGGGATGCCCGGCAGCGGCATCCGCGCGGGAAGGATGCCCTCGAGCACCTTGAGGTTCTCCTCAGACGTCCAGCTGGGCTCGGGGAAGCGCACCTTGAAGTGCACAAACATGTTGCCCATGTTGTGGTGGCGGAACGACGGCATGCCCTGGCCATCGAGGACCTTTGTCTCGTCCGGCTTGATGACCTCGCCCGGAAGGATGGTCACGTTGAGGACGCGGTCGTCGAGGTGCTTGATGTGGATGTTGCCGCCCGCCAGCGCCGTGACAAGGTCGATCTCGGCTTCGTAGAAGAGGTCGTCGCCGCGGCGCTTGAATATCGCGTGCTTCTTCTCCTGGACGACCATGACAATGTCGCCTGGGATTATCCCCGGATGCTGGTCGCCCTCGCCCTGGAACGTGATCTTGTGCCCGTCCCGCATGCCGCGGTCAATGTTCACCTCGAGCTGCTTGCGCTCGCTGACAATCTTCTTGCCGTTGCACTTCTTGCACTTGTTGCGCGGGTCGATTTCCTCGCCCGTGCCCGTGCACGTGCGGCACTGTTGCTGGATCTGCTGCACCATCGGGCCCAGCTGGCGCGTCTCAATCACCATGCCGTGTCCGTGGCACCGGCTGCACTGTCTGACGGCGCCCTCCTTGCCGCCCTTGCCGTCGCAGGTCTGACAGATGACATCCTTCGTCACCTGGAGTTTGACCGTCTTGCCCTTGTACAGGTCCTCCAGCGTGACGTTGAGCGCGTGCGCCATGTCGCGCCCGCGGCGGGGCCCACTGGGCCCGCGGCGCCCGCCCTGGCCAAACATGCCGCCGCCGCCAAACAGCTCGGAGAAAAGGTCGTGCGCATCGACGCCGCCGCCCATGCCGCTGCCGTTCAGGCCCTCCTCGCCATACGCATCGTACATCTTCCTCTTCTCCGGGTCCGAGAGGACCTCGTACGCGTGCGAGATATCCTTGAACCTCTCGCCAGCATCGGGGTTCTTATCTGGGTGGAACTGAAGGGCCAGCTTCCTGTATGCCTTCTTGAGCTGACCGTCGTCGGCAGTTGGCGGAACGCCCAGGTGGTCGTAGAGCTTTGTGTCGCGCACCATTATGATAGAATCCGACTGTTTTTGCGTCTTCTGCTGGCTACCTGTGTCTAATGATTCCGGCCCGTATTGCACGCAGCCACGCGGTGTTGCACACGATTAATGGAGCGGTGAGAGCGAGAGAGAGCACAGTAGACAAAAAAGCAGAGCAGCAGCTAGCTCAATTAGTAGGCTTGGCGACGAGGGCACGACAGGTGCGGCATGCACTGGCGCAAATGCCGGCGCTTTAAGCGGAAGGCGGTGCCACCCCAACAACGGCTGGCGCAATAGAAGCCCAGAGAAAGCCAAAGAACCCCTCCGTGCCGTCCTTGGCTTTGCGCAGCACGCAAACGCGCCATCCACAGTGGCCACACTCCCCGCAAAGGCAGGCTGCGAATGGGGCAAGCGCTGGCCCTACCTTTACAATGAGCGCGTCGCGATTGCCTCTGGCTGGCGTCAAGGAGCGAGCAGCCCGAAACGTGATGTAAATTCAAAGCACGGGAAATGTAGCGCGGACGGAGCGGAACAGAAAGGGCTGCCACGCCAAATCACGCTGGCCAGCCAGCCAGCGGGCCGCCGACGATCCGCACGCCGTCCGCTTCGAACACCATGGAACTGACCCGACGGACGGGGCGCAGATTTCTCCCGCTGCTAATTTGCCGGTGATCGGATCACGTAAGCCTTGGTGGGTGGCGGCTTCACGCCAAAGAAGGAGAGCAAGCTGGACGGGTCGGGAATGCGGTGTCTACGGGTGGTGGGTCGCGGCTGGCGCGCGGGCCGGGGGCCTAGGCGCGCATCCACGACATGGCCGAGCGGATGCGCATGTAGTCGGGCATGCCCTGGATCGGCCCGACGCCGACGGCGGCGACCTCCTGGTCCCAGAGGCGCTCGTAGGCGACCTTGCGCACTGTCGCGGCGTCGACGGCGTCGACGGCGGCCGCAATCTCGGCCGGCTCCATGCGCTTGCCGTGGGTCAGGATCTGTCGGCCAATGTCCTCGGCCACGGCGGTGGTGCCGTCCAGGTTGAGCAGGAGCGCCGCCTTTAGCTGCTGCTTGGCGCGCTCGACCTCGGCCTCGGTGACGGACGTCGACAGGCGCGCCCACTCCTTCAGAGTGAAGTGGACGAGATCGTCAAGCTGCGAGACGTTCTCGGACGTCAGGTAGATGCCCCAGAGGCCAGTGTCGTGGTACGACGTGTTGAACGACATGAACGAGTTGGCCAGGCCGTGCTTCGACACGATCTGCGACAGACGCGAGCTGACGTTGTTGGGCGCGCCCAGCGAGCGGTCCCAGTTGCCGATGAGCGACTGCAGCGTCAGCAGCGCAAAGTAGTGCGGGTGCGTCCACCCGACGCCCTCGACGGCCAGGGCGATGTGCGCCTGCGGGATGTCGTCGTTGCGGATGCGAAGGTCGGAGCCCCAGAAGCGCGGCGGCGGGTCCTTGCGCGTGGCTAGCGCAACGGGCGACTCGCTGGTCTTGAGCGTGCCAAAGTGCCTCTCCGCGAGCTTGACCAGGTCGTCGTGCTTGATGCCGCCCGCGCCGACGAGCACCATGCGGTCGGCCGTGTAGTTGCGCGAGATGTACTGCTCCAGGTCGCGCTTGGTGATCGACATGATGTTCTCGCGTGGGCCGAGGATGGTGTAGCCCAGCGGGCTGTTCTGAAAGGCCGTCGCGTGCAGGTGGTCGAACACGACCTCCTCCATGACCTTCTCCACCTCCTCCTGCTCGCGCAGGATAACGTCGCGTTCCCGCTCAATCGCCCCCTCGCTCAGCGTCGAGTTTTGCAGAATGTCCGACAGCACCTCGACCGCCTGCGGGACGTCCTTCTCAAACGCCTTGGCATAGTACACTGTCTGCTCGCGCGAGGTGTACGCGTTAAGGTGCGCGCCCATGTTCTCGATCAGCAGCTCAATGTCGTGCTGCGAGCGCGCCGACGTGCCCTACAGTCTCGACCAGTGAGCCCAGGACAGAGCGGCGGGGTGTGCGGGCGGCACCGGCGCTCTGCGCTCCAGGGGTGTTAGCGCCTAGCTCGCCGCGCCGAAGCCCACGAATGGCACTGCCGCTATGTCACGACCGCCAGCCAAGACAGAGCGGGCGGGCGGCGCGCTTACCTTGAACGCCATGTGCTCGAGGAAGTGTGCCGAGCCGTTGTCCTTGGCCGTCTCGCTGCGGCTTCCCGAGTTGACCCAGACGCCAACAGTGGCCGTCTTGACCGCCGGGTCGTTTTCGGTGGCAACCGTGAACCCATTGGGCAAGGTCGTGACCTGGGTCTTGGCCGACTTCACTGTCGCAAAGCGAGCCAGCTGGTTTCCGGCCGGCCGAACAAGCTACATTCGCACGGGAATGGGCGGCCCGCGCGGGGCTCACGGATGCGCGATTAGCTGGGGACGAACGCGGCGCTGCGTCGCGTGGGCTGGTGAAGCGAAGGGGCGGTGCCAATTGGCGCTGGTCCGCGGCTCCCGCGCCGGCGGATGCCAGGGGCCGCCGCATGGGGCTTACCTTGGGCAGCGCGCTCTTGCTCAAGTATCTGAGAGCCATCGTCCAAAACACCGGCCCGGCTGCTGCTTTGTTTTGCGTTAGAGACGGGGCAAAGTGTAGCTCGATTTCACGCCGATGAGCGAGAGCCACGCGCAAGATTCAGTGCACTCAGACACCTGAGCTATCGGGCACGGCCGCCACACCTGCATCTCGACGAGATAGGCCGCGGTGATCTTTTGCGGGCGGAATCGAATCTGATCACGTGTCTGTGGGCGTGGCGGGGACCGGGCTGGGCTGGCGCCAGCTGGCCCGCCGCGGCCAAGCGCATGCGCGGTAGCTGGCGCGCCTGGCCGTGCGCCGCCCGGCGCCGCCGGCACGCGGACGGGCGCGGGACCTCCGCATGCAACGGCGGCCAGGCATCCACCCGTGGATGGGGCGCAGCAGGCTGCGCCAGGCGGGCAGGCATAGCTGACCCCACGCGGCGCCGGATGGGCATTGCTCATTCTTCTCCTTTTCGTTTGCTCCTTTGCTTCACTCGACATTCGGCAGTCTGGCCCCGCGCTTCCCCATCGTGCTTCTACAAGGCCCCTTCTGCCTGCTTGTGCGCGCATTTGCCTTTGCCGAGGGCGGCCTGCACGCACAATGACCTCCGACGGCTCTGCCTCGCGGCCGGCGGATGGAGCGGATTCCGCGGGTGCAGCCGGCGAGGTGAGCGGGTATATCAAGTCGCTGCACCTCGAGCGCGCCAACACCAAGGCTGGGCACCAGAACATTGTCCAGAGGCGACGAACGCTAATGAAGCAGGCCCGAAACCCGCAGGCAGACCAGGCGGCCCTGGAGCAGGAGATCCGGCAGGTCGAGCGACTGGCGTCGCTGCTTGGCCGGCGACAGACACGGTTCGACCGCAAGCGCGACGCGCCCAAGGTGAACCACGACCTGGACGTCACCCTCGGGGGGTTCTTTGACGTCCACGAGGAGAACGACCGTCTGGGCGACATTCTGCTCGCGGAGGGCCGCCGCGCCGAGCTGGCCCAGGACGGGGGCGACACCGACGAGGTAGCCGACCCCGAGCTGATGGCGGAAAACATTGGCGCTGCGCCGTCTGCGCTCATTGCGCAGCACCGGGAAGCGGCGGGCAGCTACCGGGGGGCCGACGACCCGTTCGACCGAATTGAGGAGCTGAATGCGGCCGACTCGCCGTCGCGCAGCGCAGAGTATCTCCCGCTGGACACGTACAGCGCCGACGGGGCGGCTGCGGCGGCGGCATCCGAGGAGAAGCGGCCGCCAATGCCAAGCGCGCCGCAGGGGCTGTATGGCGGCGCGGTAGCCGGCAGCCGCCGCCTTGGCAGCGGCACCGATGCGCCAGAGCTCTCAGACGACGGCAGCGACGGCGAGATGCTGCTGGGCGTACGCAGGAGTGAAACCTGGAAGCGCCAAAGCGTGGCGCTGATCAAAGACCGCGAGCAATATGGCCCAACATTCCCAGCAATTCCCGATGATAGTACCAGCGATGAGGGCGACGGCAGCAGCGCAGCGGACGCCAGAGATGACGGTCCGTCTTGCGGCGCAGAGCCCAGCGCGCCGTCAGGGCAGACACGCGCATTCGCTCGGCGCAAAATGTCTGTTGCGCGGGCGAAGGTGGTGGCCAATGCGCTGGACTCGCTTGCGCATGCTGGGCGCCGAGCGACCACCGCTGCGGCAGCAGTGCCGGACAGCAGCACCGGGAAGGCTGCTCCGGCGGCTGGCGCTGCCACTCTGTCAAGCGGACATATTGTCCCCGGGGTGCTCAGCCCGCCCGCGCCGCAGTCTGCACTGGCAGTCGAGGCGTACCTGGACATCATGGACTACGTCGGCACGACAGGCCTCCCGGAGGGCGAGTTTGCTCGGTGCGACCCCAGGGAGGATGGGCACGTCAGTAGCGACTTGGACGGCAACAATGCTACGTCAAGCGACTCCGACATCGAGCTCAGCGAGTCGGACAGCGGCAGCAGCGATAGCGACTACCTGTCCCGGATCGCGCCGCCGCGCACCTACTCCATCGCCAACGTGGTGGACGGCTCGGCCGCAGCGCCCGAGGCCGGCGCTGCTGGCATGCTGGCGCCGGCACCTCAGCAGGCGAGCCTCGAGCCCCGTGGCGCGGGCCCGGGTGACGAGTCAGCCGTCCACACGGCACCCAGCGGCCTGGGCGCTCGCTCGACGCTCCGACGGAGCCGGCGCGTCGTTGGAAAGGGCATGCCGGCTCGCAGCGGGTGGTTGAGGCCGCTGAGCTCCAGGCTGCTGGCGGGGCGGGCTGCGCAATCGGCAGACAGCAGCGCACGCTCCAGCACTGCCGACGACGAGCACCTGTCTGCGGCGCTGACATCGAGCCTGGCGCTGGAGCCGCGGGCCGAGCGCGCAGCCTCAGACGCTGGTTGCCCGCAGTCCGGCACCAAAGCGGGGCCAGCCGAGCGGGCCTCCGTGGGCGCTGACCGCACAGGCGCCCCAGCAGGCGGACCGCCCACGACTGGGCTTGCGCGGCTGGCGGAGGATGCGATCGCGGCAGCAGCTCAGCAGCAACAGGCGGAGGCGCGCACCCGACGCACAGCACCGGCGACTGGGCGCACCGGGTACTACAAGCCGCTACCGATACCTCCCGACCGCGTGGCGCGCACAATGGAGGCGGTGGATGCCAAGGCAACTACACAGGCGGGGTCGCCGCCGCCGCTCCCGAACAAGGACAGGCCACGGATCCCGCACGCACTTGCGGCGGATGGGCTCCACACGCGCGCGGAGCTGGTAGCGGCGCTGGACCGGCCGTCGTCGGCGCAGCTGTTTGGCAGCAGGCAGCCCGAGGACAGGGGTGGAGGAGGCGTGGCACTGGGCTTGCGCGAATGGCTGGACCGAACGGACATGCTGCCGCCGGCCGCCAGCCCGGCCGTCTGCCCAAGCGCCAGCCCGGCCG